>PITA01033219.1:0-12999 GCA_004023965.1 Spilogale gracilis | reverse complement strand
ACAAGAGCACGCTTGAAAGCAACCTATCGGGCGCACTTCCCCTATCCCTTGCCTATATAAACCCTTCGTGTTTTAATAAACTTTGCAGCTTGATCAGAATCCCTGTCTTGCTGTCATTCTTTCGCGCCTCCTGTCCCATCCCCCTCATCCGTTACAGGTATCTCGGCGGACCCCGTTGATTGCCTCGCGGGCCGAGGCAAATTTCCATTGGTTACCATTTCCCTTCTGTCTAAAGGTACTCTTACCATTTCATACAGGTGGGTGATGATTGCTTGTTTTTTTTTTCTGCTGGTCTATAAATGAAAAACATCTTTATTTCACATTTGCTTTTGAAAAATTTTCACTGGGTATTAAATCTATTCTGATATATTTTTTCCAGTGTTTTATGACGTTCTTCCACTGTTTCCTCACTTGCACTGTTTACAGTGGGAAATATTGTCTTTTTTATCTTTGTTCTTCAGTAGATATTTTAATTTTTTACTCTGGTTTCTTTAAATCTCTGGTTTTAAGTAACTTGATCTTCATGTGCTATGTGTTTTCTTGACTTTTGCTTTTTGAGTTCATTGAACTTTGCTATAGAATGAATGTCAGCATGCTCCCAAAATACATATGTTGAAGCCTGATCCCCAAAGTGATGGTATTTGGTATTTCCACATTGGGGAAGTAATTAAGACATGAGGGTGGAGCCCTTATAAAGTCCTTATAAAGGAGACCCTACAGAACTCCATCACCCCTTCAGTCATGTGAAGACACAGTGTCTACAAACCAGGAAACTAGCTCTCATTAGACATCAAATCTGAAGGCACCCTGATCTTGGAGTTCTCAGCCTCCAGAATCATGAGAAATAAATTTCTGTGGCTTATATGCCACTAAATCTATGGTATTTTTAAAGCAGCCCAAACAGACTAGGACAGTTTTTTGGATCTGGAGTTTATAGTGATCAAATTTAGAATATATTTTTGGTTCTCACTTTCTTAAATTTTTTTTTTCTGCTCAGCCTGTTCTTCTTTTCAAGGACTTACATTGCCTTTGTACTGGGCTCTTTAAAGTTTTCTCACAACTCACTGATACTTTTTATTTTTTTTAATACTTTTCTTTTTCTGTGTGTTTTATTTTGGGCAGTTTCCATTTCTGTGTCAAGTTCACTGAACATTTATTTCTGCAATGGTTAATCCTCAGCTAACCATATCCAAGGCAACTTTTTTTTTTTATATTTTATTTATTTGACAGAGAGAAACACAGCCAGAGAGGGAACACAAGCAGGGGGAGTGAGAGAGGGAGAAGCAGGCTTCCCGCGGAGCAGGAAGCCCGATGTGGGACTCCATCCCGGGTCTCCAGGATCATGACCTGAGCCGAAGGCAGTCGCTTAACCAACTGAGCCACCCAGGCACCCCCCAAGGCAACTTTTATCTGACACATTGTCAGTTCCATCTAAAGAAGTTGAAGTGAACTTTTGGAATATCTAGAACATAGTTGCAACTTCTGTTTTAATGTCCTTGTCTGTCAAATCTAACACCTGTATCAGTTGCATGTTAATTTCAATGTATTGACTTCCTGTTTATAGTCTAGTGCTAATTATTCCCTGCTGCTGGGGCAAAAGATTCTTCTAGGTATTCTACCGCATATCAACAGAATTTACCAGGTTTTTCAGTCTAACCCATAGGAACACATTCTCTTCTTAGCCCTGTTTAAACACTAAGTACTATGTCCTCTAGTCATTTCATTTGAATATAACACATAGGTTTGATTAGGAAGGGCCTTTCCTCACCTTTGTTGGTGGATATACTTAGAATTCCCCAAAATATAAAGTAGTCATTTCCCTTATTAATATCTTAGGCAAAGCAATAAAATGTCTCTCTTTTTCTTTAATAAGATAAATACCTCAAGGTGCTCTTGTTGGTTTTCCCAGACCCCTATCATGTTAATATCATCACATTTGTGATTGATATTTTTCTTTCTTCAAATTATCCTTGCATTTAAGATACAAATGAGCATGTATTAAGTTATTATTTATTTATTTATTTTAAAACTTTTATTTATTTATTTGTCAGCGGGAGAGTGAGAGAGAGAAAGAGAGCTCAAGCTAAGGGAGCTGCAGGCAGAAGAAGAAGCAGGCTCCCTGCTGAGCAAGGAGCTATGTAGGATGGATCCCAGGAGCCTGGGATCATGACGAGCTGAAGGCAGACATTCTACCAACTGAGCCACCCATGCATCCCTCAAATTACAATTTAACTCTTCTCCCTCAACATTAGAAAATAGCACTATTTTATTGCTTTTATTCAGTATTACTATGAGAGAGGTGAAGAGGTTTACCTAATTTTTGCTACCCTGAATATTGCTTTAGCAGCCACTCAAAAGTGTTGTTCACAGATCAGTGAACTATATTAATTGTTTCTTACTGGTTCTTTATGAGAGAAATTCAGAACTAGAGTATTACAAACATTTTAGAGCAGATCGACAGAGTAATTTTAAGCATATTGAATCTAACAATAAGCTTATTACAACTTGTAATTGTATGCATTTTTTTTTTATTCACTTCATTTTTCCAGTAATTTATCTAGAAAATTATCAGTCTGTGATATATTAGATATAAAGAAAGAAACAGCATTTATAACAATAACAATTACAACGACACTTTCTTTCTTTTTCTTTTTTTAAAGATTTTATTTATTTGACAGAGAGAAACACAGCCAGAGAGGGAACACAAGCAGGAGGAGTGAGAGAGGGAGAAGCAGGCTTCCCACTGAACAGGGAGCCCGATGTGGGACTTGATCCTTGGTCTCCGGGATCATGACCCGAGCGGAAGGCAGTCGCTTAACCAACTGAGCCATCCAGGTGCCTCTACAACAAAATTTTCTTTGCAATTAAGAAACAGTGCTGGATATGGGGACTCATGGAACCTTAAGTCAAGAGGCCTCATATCCGTAAACCTGAGGTCACCCATCAGAACTAGTATTCTAGGGTTTACGGAGAATAGGCTATTATTTTCACTGTATAGGTTCTTTCTCTAAGTCACTTAATATTGCTCAGATGGGGAATGCTCCACAGATTTAACACTGAAGTAAGGGTAGAGTGACCCAGAGAAGCTTTCCTGGGTGAAGGAGAAGATATGGGTACCTTGAGTCATGTCATAGAAAGAAATGTCATTGTCTTCATAATCCAAAAAAATCACAATCTTTTGAGGACGCTTTTCTATCTGGAGACGCTCTTTCCGGGGAATGTCTTGAGGGCCACAGATGAGGGTCCTGTATTCATGTCCTTTCTTCTCTAAGACTCTGAATATCTCTTTTTGTACATCTGTGGATAACCCGCTATTGCCTGTCGTCGTCTCATAAATGCCTAGAGTCCACTCATCAATGTCCTTGATATCCACTTCCCAGTAATACCTTCCTGAGAGGAAGCCTTGTTGTTGATTTAGTGTAATAAGGTTGCGTTCTCCTCTCTTATTACTAAGAGATAGATCCTGTGTTTCCTCTCTTAAGTTCTCTTTTCTCTCTGAGTCAGAATTACTCTGATAGATTTCCTGATTTATAGTCACATTGGCTGTGGGGAAAGAAAAAGGAAGGTAAGGTCCAACATTATATATTTCAGAAAGCTGTTGTGCAGGTGAAACCTTAGAGAAACAGGATCAAATAGTGAAAGAACACCTGTCCTCTGACTGTGTGATTGTTGGGGGAGATGGAGTGATGGGGTGCTCTCACCATGGGTTCCATACTACTTATCTCATCTCATCTTACCTATGCTGTTATCAGTGTCTTGGCAGAGTACCAGAGTGAGCGGGGACTTGCAGTGCTTACTTGAGACTAGTGTTCTTCCCTAATTATCTACAAATTAGAAATATGTTCTTCAGGTATTAATAAGCTCCATGTTATTTGACCTCTTTACAAAGAGCAGCTAAGGTACTCTCATCATTTTGAGCACTTTTTACTCAGTTGGGGATTTCCTCAACTGAGGGGCTATAATTTCATTCAGAACCAAGTGGACCTCCCTCCGCTCTACCACAGGTGAGAAAGCATGGCCAATATATGAAGGTGTAAATACAACCAGAGTAGCTAATCCCAGCAGCAATTTTCAGTTCAGGTCAAAGTTAATGATCTTCATGTTCTTCCTTCTCTTTACGAGAATAATGGTGCTTCTGTCTTTTCAACTAGGAGATAATGTTAGGAGGGAAAAAGGGGATGTCAGAGGGCAAGTTTGAAAGGGGTCAAAAGATAAACAAGGAGCCACTCACCAGGCTGGAACAGTTCCTTCCTCCAGTCTGAAAAAGAGCAGTACGAACTGAGACTGATGGAAGCATACCCACAGAATGAAGAACACGGACACACTTCCTTTCCTGGCTCACTGCTGTCTCTTCTCAGCTCTCTTTCCCTCCTCCTCTGAGCTCCTTGAATTTGGCAGTGTCCAGAAACTATGAGACAAAGAGTGTGCTTCCTTCATGCTGTCTTAGATTAGACACAAATCTCCTCATTTGGCCCACTGCTGAGGGAGTAAGTCTGGAGAACGCCTGCAGAAGGGTCTAGGCACCTATGTTTTTAAGACTTTTTGTGGCACTCCTCATTGAGGATGAAAGCTATAAAATGTCCTTTTATTTTACTTTATTATTTTATTTCAGGGGTTTCCCAGCCTAAGGCTACCTCAGAGTAGAGTTTAAGCTTTGGACTAAGGCTTTTTAAATTTTAATGCTTGTAATCACATTTTTAATATTTTTTCTCCAGAGATAGATTTTTTATGAGGAACAGAACTACATCTGTCTCTGCTTGGAGCCACTTCTCTTATGACAGGTCTTGTGATTTTATTAAAGATTAGGTATGCTCTTAGTGTCTTGGGGCAATAGGCAGATAAGAACTTATCCATAATTTTTGATGGTCTTTCACTGAGCTGCCCACTTCTAAGAAAGATAGCATTCTATGCACAGAATTGATGAATATATGAGTCAGTAAGGGTATCTTCAATCTCTTCATCTTAAAGATAAGAAGGCTGAGCTCAAAAAAGCAAAAATGACTGAATTCCTCAGCTGTGATTGATAGAGTTGGAACTAAAACCTGTATGTCCTCATCTTAATTATACTTTGCTCTCTCCACTAGAATCATGGGAACATTTTAAAGCAGCTCGTGAAAGAAAACTCTTAGTAGAGGGGCACCTGCCTTCAGTTCAGATCATGATCTCAGAGTCCTAGGATTGAGCCCCAAGTACGACTCCTTGCTTGTGAAAAGTCTGGTTCGCCTTCCCTCCCTTGCTCGTTCTCTCTCTCACTCGCTTTCTCTCTCCCTCTCTCAAATAAATGAATAAAACCTTTGAAAAGAAAGGAAAAAAAAGGAAAAAAGAAGAAAAGAAAAGAAAAGAAAGGAAGAAAATAAGAAAAGAAAAGAAGGAAATAAGAAAGGAAAAGAAAATAAAAGAAGGAAATAAGAAAAGGAAAGAAAGGAAAGAAAAGAAAAGAAAAGAAAAAAAAGAAAAGAAAAGAAAAGAAAAGAAAAGAAAAGAAAAAAAAAAAATCTCTTAGTAGAAACTGTGTACCTGTCTTTAACCCCTGGGAGGGGACTCCTTGGCCCTGTCTTATCAAAGTGCTTATCAGGCTGTGAGCGTTGCCAGGTTCTTAGCTGCCTTCCCCCAATGGACTTCAGTCAAAGATCATGGCTTATGGCATCAACATCTAACACAGTATTAGGCATATAAAAATTGCACAACTATATATTTAAGGAAATACCTAGTATGTTTTTGAGGTCTAACTCTGTATTACACATACACACACACACAGTCTTAAAACACATGTAGTACATGGACACAGATACTAGAAGAGGTAAAATAGCCAGTTCCCTCTACAACCAGATGAATATATTTTACAGTGATATTAAAATATATTGAAAGATTGTTTTTCAAGCTTTTTCAAACATAAACCTTATTCCTGTGTACTGAACTTTACTCTGTTTATTTCAAACAGGTAAAATAAGTAAAACAATAATTAATATCTTTTTCCCAAATATAAAATATATTCTGCTTTCTTAAAACTTTACTCATAGTATAGAAATGCTGATATCATATAATGTATTCTTTAGTCTTCCTAATCCCATCAAATTGCTCTGATTTCTGTCTCTTCCTTCAGTGGCTGGGTTAACAATTTGTGTGGAGTCCTACCCTAGCCATGCAAAATTTACCAGTCAACAGTTATTTCTTCTTTATCCTTAGCTGTGAAAAACAATTGAATATTTGTGCTTCCAAAGATAAAACACTATAGATTGATACCAAATAAATCTTCACAATTTGCAGGTGTGTGTGTGTGTGTGTGTGTATGTCTCTACATATTATACTTGGAATATCAGAGGCATATGACAAGATCTAAGCCAGAGAGTTACTTACCAGGATACAGTAGGGCCTTCTTCCAATCTAAAACATAACAAATTCATCTAAGACAAGGCAAAAGATCCAAAACCACACATTCTTAAACCTCCCCCTTATTTTTTTTTTACTAGTCACTATTAAATCTTTCAGTCTTAACCTCTGAAGAGAGGGAGCTGAGAAAGTGTTGGACATCAAAACATCGAGGGGCATGGGAAACCTAGTCTCTTACCTGCAAGGTATAGTCTCTTTCGCCGTTCTGAAAGAAACAACATTCAGTGAAAGACCTATAACAGATGTGGAAAGGGGAGCAAATTCTACATGGGGCATTAGGAGAAGCAAGACTCACCAAGCTCTGTCTTGAGGTTCTCTGAAAGAAGAAATATAAAATTCATCAAACTGGGTTTTAGCTGCTCTTGAGTTCACAGAGCTGAATGAGTTCCATGTGGCCCTCCCTTAGCAGTCCCATAGTTAAGTAGGTAAGGAGGATTAGCAAACATACATATAGAATCTAAATGATAAGTGTTAGGAAAAATTGATGGGAAATGTCATAGGATCACTGAGGAAGGATGCCCCACACTTCGTGGGAATTCAGGATTTCTTAGGTGTTTTAGAAGCTAATTCTTGAAGAATAGGAGGGGATGGAGAAAGACATTTCCACAAAGAGAAACAACACCACAATATGGATGCAGACCACTGCCAATAGCTCTCCAAGTTTTCGACATGGTTTCTTCCTTTCCACAAGACTAGTTTTATGGAATTTTGGTACTCCATGTTTTCCTTGAGATCCTTTGGCAACCTTTAATTTCCCCATCCACCTATACAACCTGCACCCCCCAGCTTTTCCATCAACCTATTTGTCTTGCTGTCACAATTTACCTTTGGCCTGAAGTGCCATTTCCTTTTCATTTTTCATCTGATCTCTTTCATGATATTTTCCTTTCTTTTTCTTTACTTCTTTTTCTTTGGCTTGATGTTGTCTCCAGCCAGTGTAGCTGATCCCAAGGAGGAGGAGCATCAGTACAGGGACTGTCCCAGCCAGGGCTGCCTTCCATGGGTCCATCCTGGGGAAGAAAGGCTCTGACACACGCATGTGAAGACATAGTGAGGACTAACCTGGAGGCCATCCGGCCCTCTCTCCAAGGCTCCCCCAGAACTCTTTCCTTCCTCCCTGCCCTTACCACACTCCCAACTCTGCTTTAGGGTTTGTGCCTCATTCACCTGGGAGGAAGATAGCTGATGCTTTCTCCTGTCCAGAGAGGGGATTCTGGATGGAACAGGTCACATTGCCCAGAGAGCTGTCCTTGACCACAAGAGATGCTTCTACACGGAAGAGCCCATCTTCATTTTGGGTCTGAAACTCAGAGAGGGACTGTAGGTTTACTCCCATCATGTCAATCCACCGCACCCTGGGTTTTGGGAACCAGCCATCTGCAGAGCACAGCACTCGGATCCCACCATCCTCAGGGCCCATCATATGAACATAAGGTGCAGAGCCTAACCCTGAGGAGAAAAGTGATGTGTTTAAGGTATGGGGTGCTTGGGGCTCAGCAGTCCCTGAAACTGAAGGCCGAAATGCCCTAATTAGACTGATAAGTAAACTGAAGTTCAGAGGTCAATAAACCTCTCACAGTGAATGTTAGGCCACCCTGTGATTCAGTTTTGAAATCAGCTTGATGCCTTTGCACTATACTGAGACTAAGAGAGTTTTGGGGTCATTTCAAGGAGAAGAAAAATATAGGTGCAATTAAAGTTAGAAAAAGGATTTTAATCCTATAAATTGTCTTTCTCTACTGAATGAGTAAAAACTGATGTCTGAGGGTGTCAATACCTGTCTGAATGAATACTAGTCAATTAACTTTCTGGGGTGTTTTAGGGTATGAAAACATGTTCAGGAATATTGTCCCTTTTGGCGTTTCAAAGTGAATGGAGTATGTAGTCTTAGCCTCACTCATATAGTTTAAGAAATTGACATTCTGTAAGATAAATAACATATCAATACATAGAAGATCATAAGAAATGTCAGGTTAGGAATCCAGCCATCCTTATTTTTCTCTTTGCTTCACACCATGACATACACACTCTGTGCCGGGTTAACATACCTATAACATGCAGCTCCACAATAGCCTCTTGGGAGCTCTGATCATCCTTAAAATGACACCGGTACTGGCCATGATCAGAGGCACGAACATGTTGGATTAGCAGGGCCACACCTCCTCTGTTGATGGAGTCCCTCGCCAGCTCCGTTCTGCCACGGTACTCCAGCATTTGCTCGCCACCTTGTTCCTGTCCATTCTGGTACACAAACACAGCAGGGGAGAATTGTGTTCGGTACCACCGAATGTGCATGTGGGCTGCACTCTGCTCAGGGGACAGCTGGCAGGGTAGAGTGGCATCTGCCCCTAGCAGAACCACGATGGACCCAGCCGGTCCCTTCACGGAAAACCCGGAAACTGCATAAAAATCAAAGACAGGTTGGGGAAATGAGTGAGGGAGGATGAAACAAAAGACCCATCTGCATTTCTTTCTTATTTGCCTTGTTTTTCAAAGAAGATATATATATATATGCCTTAAAATATAATAACTTCTTCAACCTATCCCTTTCTCTCCCAACACACACTTTTATCCTAAAAGGATAAGTAGCCATTCCTGATCTAAAGATTAAGGTTATTCTGTGTTGAGGGGTGAGGGAAAGGTTTAACAGTGTTTTATATCAAAGTGAAATGTAGAATTTATAAGGTTAGGTCATTTTTTTTTAAAGTAACTCTGAATGCTTAGAATCATAAAGAACAATTTTCCATAAAAATTATTTTCTTGAGAGGACTTGGAAGCCAGTGATTCTAGGTGGTAAGAACAGGCCAGTCTTTACCAGAGGGCACGGTTGGAGTACCTGGGGCAGGGAAGGAGGTTGCTGCAAGCCAAAAATGGGGTCTTCGCTTAGCTTTGCTAAGCTCCCTCATCAAGTCACTTAAGCCATCTGCTTGAAACTTACTTTAGTATAGAAATCAATGATAACTAAAAGGTGACTGATGCCCCCTGGGCAAAATTCACACTGGCAGAGGCCAAAGATATTGTAGTTCTTTTGAATGGTAGGAGTTTAAGGGCCCGCAAATGTAGTGACCCTGGAGTGGGAAGAATTCAAAAAGGCATGGCTGTGAGGGAGCTCAGGAGTGTTGAACACAAATGGCAAGGCCACATGGACTTAAAGAAAAAAATCCCATGGCCAGACTTTTCCAGAGAATGTGGATCAGGCAGTCCTGGGCAAGGAGCATGACATTGGCCATTAGGCTGGATGAGGGCTGTGGTCTCCCTTCTTTTCTATTCCTCTGTAAAGCCTAGAGTACTCAACAGATATGGGTTCTTAGTTAACTAATCCACTACTGGTTATACATGTTCTCTGAGTCATTTAATTTAGGAAAATGTATTTGACATTACTTATATCCACAATGTTGTATAAAAGTTATTCTTTTTCACATAAATGGAATTATCACATATCAATTTCTGCAAAAAGGAGTATCTAACCATTTTAGTATATATAAGTTAGTTCTACCTATTGTTTTTAAAAAAGATTTTATTTATTTATTTGACAGAGAGAAATACAGCTAGAGAGGGAACATGAGCAAGGGGAGTGAGAGAGGGAGAAGCAGGCTTCCTGAGGAGCAGAAAGCTTGATGTGGGACTCGATCCCAGGACTGTGGGATCATGAGGAGCAGAAAGTGAGTCCTGGAATAGTGGGATCATCACCTGAGATGAGATGAAGGCAGATGCTTAATGACTGAGCCACCCAGCCACCCAAGCTCTACCTATTGTTTCTGACACTGCCTACAGCATTGTGTTTAAGTTTTTCCTGTATCAGGATAAGTATTTATATGGCTTCCAATTTATTATTACTATAAACAGTCCCACAGTAAGCATTTAATACATTATATATATATACACATGGGAAAACTTTTCTTTATAATAAATCCTTGAGGAATTGCTGAGTCAACATGTATGGAAATGAAATATTTTAATATTCCCTGCCTAGCTGATGTCAAATTAAAGAGATTTTAAAGAAAAATGTCATTGCTATCATCTCATAGCTAGTTTCTCTCCAAACCTGGAGTCTGAAAACTTTACCCTGAGGGCTCTTTCTATTTTATGAAAGAAGGACTCAAGTCCCCGGGTTGGGGAGGATGATTTGTCGAAGATCATAACCAGGGTTTCCAAATTTTTTGTGCTCAGACTTAGGTTTTCTTGGCAATGTGATCATTATAAAGTATATTTTCACTCATACTGTTACATTGAAATTAAGCAGGCCAAAATCACCCATACTCAATAAAGATTTAACTAAACATTACAGCTTTGAGTTTTATAAAATCTACCCAAAGTAATCAGGGGTGTTGATATAAAGATCACTCTCATTCTTGGCCAGAACCTTCCAGTCTTCGTGGGCACACAGTTATATCTCCCCCCCCCCAATATAACTGCCTTTGAGAGGAGGTACAATGACGACCCATAGATGATCAAGTTTTTTCATTATCTGAAAAGAACCATTTAAAACAAGTGAATAAGTGAATATATAAAGAGAAGGAGAGAGAGCACTGACCTGCTGAGTATAATGTAGACACCTGGAGAAAGAGGAGAAGGAGTGGTAAACCAGCAGGAGAATAGTCAGAAGAAATCACCATCTTCTTTGGAGGAGAAAGTGAAAGAATGAAATGTTCACTCTGACAAGGAAGTAGTCTGTAAGAGAAGGTGGAGAAAAAGCTGCCAGAGTGAAACGTTCAGGAAAAAAAAAATCCTCTGTTCAAAGATTTACTTTTATGCACAATTTTTTGGCTGTGTTTCTTCACAGACTGCCACCGACTCCAACCCCTCCTCCCCAGTGGATTTTCTTTCCCTCTTTTCTTTCCGAAAACCAACTGTTTTCACAGCAGGTGTAGAAAACCATAAACCACTCTCATGTGTCCTGTGGGCTTTCTTGAAATGATAAAGGAATTCATTTTGAGAAAGGAAGGCAGATACAAAATCAGTCCACTCCTACTGGCCAATCTACTTCTTCCTTCTTGCCTTCATTCATTGTTTCAATCATACATGTGCTTATTTATTTTTACTATAAACACTCTTGTGGCTTACCTCCAGCAAGAAAAGAGAGTTTTCTCACTATGTGACCCAGACCTCAAATTCTTTTGTGTTTAGGGCTCACAACTCCCACAGGCACACCCCCACATCATCACACATTTCTCTCTCACCGTCCAGATTGAGCCAGAACGCTTCTTAGAAGCTCCTGATCTCAGTTAAACTACAAGGCCCAACTCCAGATATATTGGTACCTGGTTGTTCTTGTGGTCAGCATCCAAAGGTGTGGTTTCAGGAGCTGGGAATAGTAGGTTTCTAACCCATCCCTGGACTGGAAAAATATTCTTTGGAAGGGGGACAAACAGGACTACCAAAAGGCACTGACATGTGAATGCCTCTCTTAAAATGGACCCAATAAGAAAGTCACAGCCTGCCTACAGTTCTTGCAGTTACTTTGAAAGTGGAGGTAATAAAGGTCATCCTAGGGGACTTTGGATTGGGTGCAGCTCTGGAATGATAGAACTCTCAAGTGTGCTTTGGTCAAAAATGTTCAGTGCATCTTCCTCTTCCTACCTGCAAAGGGCTGAAATCACATAATTCAGAGGGAGAATCCTCTTCTTCTGTGATATTCAAGGATGTTGGTAATCCAAATGTTTTACCTACAAAATTAACTTATTTAGAGAATAAAAACAAGAGATGCAGGCTTTCTCTTACCACACCCTAACTGGCATTGGGAACTGTGCAGAGGAAAATAAGAAGTCAGAAATGGAGGGATCTGTGCTTTGAGAAGATTAGGACTCTATTTCCAAAACCTTACAGCTCCGAAAAGTAAAATGGGAATATTAACACAATTGTATAGTCCCAGACAGAGAATGTGCTCAAAAGGCATTTCTTTCTACTTCACATTTTTTCCAAGTCCAAGACATGGTTTTTGTATGTCACACAAGGTTTATAGATAATTAAGGACGCAAATAGCAATTGCATAAATATCAGTACATAAGCCATGAATAGTTTGGCCAAAGAGATACTAAAATCTTAAATAAATATTCTCTAGAGACAGTGAGGTACATTTGACTTTTTAAAAATCAGATTTATGAAGATATAATTTGCATACAATGGAATGTATGGTTTTGAAATGTATATTTTAGTGACATTTACACATGTTTTTTTTTTATTGTTACTAAAAAATTTTTTTTCCAGTGTTCCAAGATTCATTCCCCATTCCCCATACCCAGTGCTCCATGCTTTAGGTGTCCCCAGTACCCACCACCAGGCTCTCCCATCCCTCCACCCCCCTCCCTCCAAGTCCCTCAGTTTGTTTCTGTGTCCAAAGTCTCTGTTTCATTTCCCTCCCTGGATTACCCTAGTTCCCATTTACTTTCCTTCTCCCACTGTCCTCCAGATTACCCCTCATGCACCGCAAGTAAGTGAAACCATGTGATACTTGACTTTCTCTTCTTGGCTTATTTCACTCAGCATAATCTCTTCCAGTCCAGTCCATGTTGCTACAAAAGTTGGATATTCATCCTTTCTGATGGAGGCATAGTATTCCATTGTATGTATGTACCACATCTTCTTTATCCATTCATCTGTTGATGGGCA
>PITA01033218.1:0-13017 GCA_004023965.1 Spilogale gracilis | reverse complement strand
AAACGAAGATGAAAAGAGAAAAAACGGAAGAGAGAAGAACCACAATAGATAATATTCTAAGAGAAAAATGAGATGGAAAGGAAGACATTTTCCTTTATTTTATTTTATTTTTTTTAAAGATTTTATTCATTTATTTGACAGAGAGAAACACAGCCAGAGAGGGAACACAAGCAGAGGGACTGAGAGGGAGAAGCAGGTTCCCGCCGAGCAGGAAGCCCGATGTGGGGCTCGATCCCAGGTCTCCAGGATCATGACCTGAGCCGAAAGCAGTCGCTTAACCAACTGAGCCACCCAGGCGCCCCTCCTTTATTTTTTGAAGATTTTATTTGTAAGTAATCGCCATCCAGAATAGGGCTTGAGCTCACAACCCCCATGAGTCATATCCCTACTGACTGAGCCAGCCAGATGATCCAAGAGGAAGGCATTTTTAACATACAAAAATAAAACCAACGGATAAAAGAGCAAAAGAGGGGTAAGTGATAGATCCAGCATAGAGAAAAGGAAGATTCACCATCTATGTAGTAGCAATCCACAAAGAACCTTAAAGAAAACCGAAACAATGGAATATAAAAATACCAACAGCTAGAATTCAAAAAACTGTTCCTCGCAGAGAACATGGACTGAAATTTCATACTGAGGAGGCCAGCAGTGTATCTGGGCTAAACAACCCTGCGATTCAAATCTGGGGAGACTGCTGGGCTTTAAAGAAAGAAAAAGGGGCACCTGGCTGGCTCAGTCCGGGGAGTATACAGCTCTTGATCTCTGGACTGTGGGTTTGAGCCCCATGTAGGGTGCAGAGATTACTTAAAATCTTTTTTTTTTTTTTTTTTTAGATTTTATTTATTTGACAGAGAGAAACACAGTCAAAGAGGGAACACAAGCAGGGGGAGTGAGAGAGGAAGAAGCAGGCTTCCCGCCGAGCAGGGAGCCCGATGTGGGACTCGATCCTGGGTCTCCAGGATCATGACCTGAGCCGAAGGCACTCGCCCAACCAACTGAGCCACCCAGGCACCCCTTAAAATCTTTTTTTAAAAAACATTTTATTTATTAATTTGAGAGAGACAGAGAGCACAAAGGGGGCGGGGAAGAGCAGAGGGAGAAGTGGGCTTCTTGCAGATGTGGAGCTTGATCCCAGGACCCTGAGATCATGATGACCTGAGCCAAAGTCAGTTGCTTAACCGACCGAGCCACCCAGGTATCCCTAAAACCTTAAAAAAGAAGGAGAAAGAAGAAAAATTAGAGGGAATCCAAGCAAACAGACCATACCACTGATGAAGGCAGGAAAAACAAATTGTCACCTGACTTCCTACAGCAATGCTTTATGACAGAAGACAGTGTAATGTTTAATATAAGACAATACAGTGGGCCTGACTGGGTGGCTAAGTCGTTAAGCCTCTGCCTTTGGCTCGGGTCATGATCCCAGGATCCGGGGATGGAGTCCCGTATCGGGCTCCCTGCTCCAGGGGGAGCCTACTTCTCTCTCTCCCCCCACTCCCCCTGCTTGTGTTCCCTCTCTCGCTGTCTCTCTGTCAAATAAATAAATAAAATCTTAAAAAAAAAAAAGACAATACAGTATTTCAGGACATGTGAGCCACAGATTTAACCCTGAGTGAAACTGACCATCAAGTGTACCAGTCAAACTATTTCAAAGATGGATGAGCCTGAAGAATACTGTTCCCTTGAACTCTTTCTGGATGATCCACTAGAGAATGGAAGCCGGAAAAGCAAAAAGATTGGTGCATCACTGGCATTAAGTCTTGTGAAATATCCCAGCTGTGGGAACCAGACTAATCCTTGGACAAATCCTCCATAATGACCTTGCTGTGACCTGAAACCTTCTTGCACACAGCCCCCCCCCCCACATTCTTTCCTTTTGTTTAACCACACCTTTAAGCCCACAGGGGCTGACTCTGTCCTTGATCTGCCCTGGAGATAGGACAGATGACACCTGCCTATTCTTAAACATTCTTCCTTTGGATGGTCTTAGGGGAGGTGGGGTTGCCGGAGAGCTAGTCCTCCTGCAGTGCCCCCTTAGTAAACCATTTCTTGTCAAGCTGGACTTGTTGGCTTTTTTCTTTGGTCTCAGGGCTCCTTTGGCCTTTGGAGGTCATTTCGCACATACCTTTTCCAGAACACCAGCTAATAATCAAGAAGGAATCATACCACCATTTTGCATCCCTAAAGAGTTAAAGGATCATTGGGCATTGGTCATCGATGGCTGCTAATATTGAGGAAGGGTAGTTGGAAGGCAGGCAGGGACAAGCCCTCCCCCCTCCCCAAGAGGAAATCACCTTTAAAAAGATTGTGCACCGCCCTGGAGGGAGTCCTCCACCTTTTCCCATGTGGCAGGGGACAAAACCCAGCTTGCATGACTGGCTCAAGAGAGGATAAAGTAGATTAAAACAGTCCCCCAACAAGCCCATAAAAAACCCCTAGACTTAGAAACGCTGGTGATGGGGCGCCTGAGTGGCTCAGAGGGTTAAGCCTCTGCCTTCAGCTCTGGTAAACGATCTCAGGGTCCTGGGATGGAGTCCCTTATCGGGCTCTCTGTTCAGCAGGGAGCCTGCCTCTCTGCCTATTTGTGATCTCTCTGTGTGTCAAATAAATACATAAAATCTAAAAAAAAAAGAAAGAAAGAAAGAGAGAGAGAGAGAGAGAGAGAGAGAGAGAAAGAAAGAAAGAAAGAAAGAAAGAAAGAAAGAAAGAAAGAAAGAAAGAAAGAAAAAAAGAAAGAAAGAAAGAAAAACGCTGGTGGCAACCCTCTCAGGTCCCCTCCCTCCTTGGGAGCTTTGTACTCTGGCTCAGTAAACTTTGCTTCAGGGCGCCTGGGTGGCTCAGTTGGTTGGGTGTCTGCCTTCATTGGCTCAGATCACGATCCTAAGGTCCTGGGATTGAGCCCCGCAGGGCGGGGGGGGGGGGGTCCCTGCTCAGTAGGGAGTCTGCTTCTCTCTCTGCCTCTGCCCCTCTCCCCACTTATGCAAGTACGCATTCTCAAATAACATCTTTAAAAAAAATAAATAAATAAACTTTGCTTCACTGTCACTCAATAAACTTTGCTTTGCCGCCCCCCCTCCATCACTCCCCCCTACTCCCCTACCCCTGCTCTGTCTAGTCTACCTCATCATTCTTCGAAGCAGCATGATCAAGAACCCCAGGCACCAAGGGAGAAAAAAAAATCCTTTAGCAGTATCACAAAAAGAAAGATCACCAGACACCATGTATCTCCTGATGGAAGGACAAAATATGGCCTATTAAATACTTTCACAAAGAAGAAGTGGAAGAAGAGGAAGAAGGAAGAGGAAGAGGAGAAGAAATAAATTTGAATCTCATCAAGCCTATAATCTGAACAACTAAAAGAAATACAAGGGAGGGTGTCTGGGTGGCTCAGTGGGTTAAAGCCTCTGCCTTTGGCTCAGGTCATGATCTGAGGGTCCTGGGATCTAGGCCCGCATCCGTCTCTCTGCTCAGCAGGGAGCCTGCTTCCTCCTCTCTCTGCCTGCCTCTCTGCCTGCTTGTGATCTCTCTCTCTGTCAAATAAATAAAATAAAATCTTTTAAATAAGAAACAAAGAAATACAAGGGACAAAGGAACATCGCCAAAGTGATACCATCAAGATTGACAGAATCCAGATTGTGGGAATTTCTACAATGGGAAATCCAAGGTTTTCAACAACAATAATTAAAAAATTTCAAGAGAAAAAAGAGATGGAGGGGAAGCTTATAAATTCAAAGAAATTGAATTAAAAATGTGAAATCAAAGAGGCACGCAAATGAAACATTCATGGACTCTATGAACTCTGATAATGAATTTGATTTAAGGAACTACGGTTAAGTTTTAGAGATGTGATAACTGGGTTGTAGTGCTGTTTTTTGTTGTTTTTGTTTTTTTTTTTAAGATTTGTTATTTATTTGACAGAGAGAAACTTAGCCAGAGAGGGAACACAAGCAGGAGGAGTGAGAGAGGGAGAAGCAGGCTTCCCGCCCAGCAGGGAGCCCGATGTGGGACTCCATCCTGGGTCTCCGAGATCATGACCTGAGCTGAAGGCAGTCGCTTAACCAATTAAGCCACCCAGGTGCCCGTGGTGCTGTTTTTGTAAGAGAATCCTTATATTATAGAGGTACCCAGTAGAATAATTATAGATGACATGATATGCTTGATGTGAAGGGTTTCCCTCCAGATGATCTGAAGAGGAGAAGGGGAGGGGGGAGTATAGAAGCACCATGTTTGGTCACCTAGTGGTCATTGTTCAAGCTGGGGGCTGGCTACTTAGGGCTCATTATACTATTCTTTTGGATGTATTTGAACTTAAGTAAAAAGTTCCATGAAAGGTTCTCTGTTTCTGCTGATACTTGATGTCAGCCGGAAGAAAAGGGAAGCAGGACACCAGAGACTCTCCCAGGAAGACAATGTTCCAGGTGAAGAGGGGAAGGGAAGAGAGAGATGTTTGGAGCAGAGGTGGGGTGTGGGGGTGGCCCCCGGGGGAAGCCTGGAGAGTCTGTTTTGGGTCTCCTTACACTGAAGAACTCAACCATTTTTGAGGAACAATGGGGAAAGGTGGCAGAATTACTTTTCTTTTTATTTTTTTTAAAGATTTTATTTATTTGAGAGAGGAGAGAGAGAGAGAGAACGAACACACAGTTGAGGGGAATGGGGTGGAGGGACAGAGTGAGAGGGAGAAGCAGGCTCCCGGCTGAGCAGGGAGCCGGATGCATGCTGCACGCGATGCATGCGCCGCGCTCTATCCTAGAACCCTGGGGTCATGACCTGAACCAAAGGCAGACACTTAACACCTGAGCAACCCAGGTGCTCTGAAACGACAAGATTTCAAGCAGAAGAGTGGCAGAACCAAGTTTTTACTTTAGGGAGGTCACTGCGGATACGGAGCAGTGGAGGGCTGAGCAGGGGAAGGCTGCATTAGCACCCATTTGGGTCCAGGCCAAGAGCTGATGGTGGCTTAGACAAGAGAGTGGCTGTGGGGATGGAGAGAGGTAGGTCTTGTTGAGATTACTTTAGGAGATGTAGTGAGTGGGGCCTCGTGCTTGACCAGACATGGGGAAGGGGGGAGCCCAGCAGTGGTAAGACAGAAGGCCCACCAGTAGCAGACCCTCATCTAAGCCCTTCACATTAAGCTAATCTCTCCCTCTCTTGAACTCTTAGAGGAAAATAATGGTTGTCTCCCCTGGATTCTTATCAAGCAAAGCCTAAGAAGCCAAGGACTGATGTCTATGGCTTTGTTAGGAGGAGAGGCCATGGGCACAGGAGGGAGGGACAGACAGTGGAGCCCCACACCAGGCAGAGTTGATAATAAAGGTGTGTGACCCAACTCACTACCTCTAGAGCCAATGAATGAACGTCCTATCCCCTGGGACTATCCTTCAAGAAGGCATATAAAATGTACCTAAGGACAGTTGGACCAGAGTAAAAAGGAGGCAGAATTTATCCACTAGCTCCCATTGGCAATGTCTGCTCCAACGGGCTTCCCCCATTAACCACACACTTGCGGAGGAGACACCAAGCAGAACCCTCCAGCGTCCAAGCTTTGTTGGCCTCGGAGAAGCCCCAGGACGGGAGGCCAGATCAGGTAGCATGGACATAAGACCAGGGGCTGTCAAGTTGCCTCCAAGTGAGGCTGTTCACAGTCCGTGCAGAGCTAGTTGCCCCCGCACTGGTTAGAATAAATAATAGCAGAGGCCAAGAGCATCTGACATCACCTCTAAGAGGGGTCCGATACACCTTCATCATTAATATCATCACCACCATTGTTATCCTCATTTTACAAGGGAGAAAGCTGATGCCCACAGAGCTCACCCAACTAATCAATAGCAGAGCCAAGATTTGAACCCTGGCTATCTGGCTCTCCAGGTTGCATTCTTAGCCACTATGAGAGGACGCTAAGCCGCAGCTCCACCCTTAGTAAGCTGAGAGATTCCAAAGCCTTTCAGGATGTAGAGGAAGTAGAGATGTCAAGAGAGGCTTAATTATTGGGAGGAGTCAAAGGTAGGGAAAAAGGAGAGAAGAAATAAAAATCATACTGGAAGAGGGCTTTGCAATTTATAATCATTCATTCATTCATTCAACAAATATTTGCCTCGTACCTGGTACCTGTTACGTACTGTTACTATGCTTGGTGCTGGGGAGACAGAGCTAGGAGTGACCCACTGTCCCTGAATTGGAGAGCTGGCATGCTGGTGGCAAGACCGACATGCATGAAGGGCCCCAGAGCAAGGCAGTCAGCGCGGGAGGCAGGATACCTCATCTGTAAAATAGGGCCATAGCAGACTCTGTAACATGGGTGCCTGCACAGAGGGTGACAGTGCTTACTGACTCGCCATTGTTGTCCTGTGAAAGCTACTGCGGAGGGGACTCCCCTTCACCCTCAGGCCCTGTGCTGTGGATCAGCAGCTCTGCAGGTGCTCAGTTTCCCAGCCTTGAAACAGGCTTCCAGCCACCCTCACCTCCCTGGCAGATGACATGTCATTCTCTCCTTTCTTCAGATCTTTTTTTAAAGATTTATTTATTAATTTTAGAGAGAGAGAGGGAGAGAGAGGGCATGCATGCATGCACTCACGGGGGTGGGGAGGAGCAGAGGAAGAGGGACAGAATCTCAAGCAGACTCCCCACTGAGCACGGAGCCCCATGTGGGGCTCAGTCTCACAACCCTGAGATCATGACCTGAGCTGAAACCAAGAGTGAGTCTCTTTTTTTTTTTTTGATTTTTTTTTTATTTATTTGACAGAGAGAAACACAGCGAGAGAGGGAACACAAGCAGGGGGAGTGAGAGAGGGAGAAGCAGGCTTCCCACCGAGCAGAGAGCCCGATGTGGGACTCGATCCCGGGTCTCCAGGATCATAACCTGAGCCGAAAGCAGCCACCCAACCAACTGAGCCACCCAGGCGCCCCCAAGAGTGAGTCTCTTAACCAACTGAGCCACCCAGGTACCCCTGGATCTTTTTTCTTTTTCTTTTTCTTTTCTTTTTAGGTAATCTCTACATCCAACATGGGGCTTGAATTCACAACCCCGAGATCAAATCTTAATGCTCTACCCACTGAGCCAGCCAGGCGTGCCATGGGATCTTGATCAGAAACTGGGTCAGCAGGTCAGCCCTGAAGCCCTGGAGGGCTCGGCCCACTTGGCATCTCTCTCTAGGGTCAGCTTGGGAAGTGGGGGTTTGTGGGCTGATGGGATGCTGTCCAGGGATTTCTTCAGAAGGAAGCCAAGGGGCCCAGTTTCTATGGTAACGGGAATGCCTTCCAGGGGCTGCTGAAGAGCACAGAGGCGCATGTGACTTTCCTGTAGGCTGGCAGCTAGGCCCAAGCTGACCAAGAGCCTGCCTCGTTGGCTGTGGAGGGGGACTTTATACAGGGCAGTGGGATCAGTAACCCCATTCTGCTAGACCACTTCAATGGGCTCTACTGCTATGCTCAGAAAGACCCCAGTCACCCGCCATACTCTCTAGTCGCTTTGCTTGAAACTTTCCAGGCAGAAGGTGAGAGGAAGGAACATGGGTGGTTGTCAATGTCCTTCGCAGCTTCTCTCCCTGGGAAACCCACCGGGAAAGCCTGGGATTGGGGAGCCCAGGTTCCAATCCTGAGTGCCTCCGTCTGGCTCCATCCATCCTGAAAACTCTCTGAGCCTTGCTTTCTTTGGCAGGATAGTGCGATTGAAAAAGCGCCCACTTTGGCACCAGGCAGACCTGTGTCTGAACCGAGGCTTCCGCCCTGAATTTATTCAACAAAATGTGTTGAGTGCCCACTGAGGGCTGTCCCTGTCCTGCGTGCTGGGCTGCGGCCGTGAGCTCGGTGACCTCAAAGGCTTTAGTTCATGAGAGCCAGAGGCCACAATCAAATCATATAATGGAATGAAGAGGAATGTGGTGCGCCGTGCTAGCACGTAGAGGGCTGTGGAGGAATGTAACCCAGGGCGAGGGACGGAGGAGTCAGGCTGCAGGCGCGGGTGGGGGGGCGGAGGGAGACTACTTTAGATAATGCGCTACGAGAGGGCTCTGGCCTGGGCAAAGCTCCTGGCCCAAATCCGAGCATCCCTTTCCTCATTTGTGACCCCCAGTGAAGCGTGCCGACCTCCCAAGGATGTTGTGGGTATGAAATAACACCACAAAACCTTCACCAAGCAGAGTAGATGACGGCAGAAAAAAAGAACCTAGTTCTCAATCGTCAGTAAGCGAAGGACAATGTAGCAAGTGAGTTCAACCAGTTTCCGATTTTATTTTATTACGAAGCCTCCTTTTTTCCTCTTTTTAGGGTTTCTGTGTATATGAAGGCGCTAACCATTCATTAAATAAGCGAAAATCTGCCGAAGGCAAACCACCTTGAGCTGGGTTGGATACTCTAAGTCCTTAGCAATACATAGATTTCCCTCTGGAGGAGCTGGGGCTCATCTTGCGACTCTTAGGGGAGTGGCATGGTAGAGGCTGAGTTTTAGTGAAGGAGCATGGCAGGCACACAAAGTGTCTTGAGTCTTCCTCGAGGCAGGATCGCGTGTGGCATGTCACTGATGCCAAGCCAGGCTGGCCAGGGAAGGCGGCATCCCCACAAGTGAACACGCGCTATGTGCGGAACCTTTCCCGGAGGTTATTCGGAGCCCCAGCAGCCTCCCGTGCTGCTTCCCTACCTCACTGTTGTAAAGCCAGCCCCACACTCAGCACCAGCCCATCTCCTGTGGGAAGAGACCGCACAAGCCTATTTCGAAGATAACCGAGTCCTGTTCAGTGGTAGAGAAGAGTATGCGCAGAAAATCCAGAAGCCTCCGCACCCTCTCTTCCCCAGTTTTGATTCCATAGCACTGAGCCCTGACTTTAATTTGCAAAAGAGACCTCCCCCGAATGTGCATCAAGGGACCCTCTCAAGGTCTAAGCGTCTGCTGGGGACTTAGTGGCGCTCCCAAATGACAGGCTGCTAGGCTAAGTGGTGACTGGGATTGTTAAAAATAACCCATGGTCAAGGTTGGGAGGTGAGGGACGGCATCTCCCCTTGGAGAGCAGGGGCAGCTCCAGACATGGACTTGGCAGGACGCTGGTGGCAGGGCCACACTCCCTTTTGCACGTAGGTCTGTGGTCAAATGGGTGACCATGAGCGGGGCGGTCCCGAGTCTCTGCGGGAGCCCCAGCCCTACCTGGGGGGCCTCTGCACCCCAGCCCTGCCTCACCTGCTGGTCCCTCAGCCCAGCCAGCAGAGAGCCACTTGTCCAGAGACAGTCTAGGCAAGGAAGGAGATTTCCAATTCTTTTTTTTTCTTTTTCTTTTTTTTTTAAGATTTTATTTATTCATGTGCCAGAGAGAGAGAGAGAGGACAAGCAGGGAGATCAGTAGGCAGAATGAGAGGGAGAAGCAGGCTCTCTGCTGAGCCAGGAGCAGATGTGGAACTCTCCCGACGTGAGCCAAAGGCAGACCCTCAACGAGCTGAGCCACCCAGGCATCCCAAGATTTAAAATTCTACTGCCGGGGGCGCCTGGGTGGCTCAGTTGGTTAAGCGACTGCCTTCGGCTCAGGTCATGATCCTGGAGTCCTGGGTTTGAGCCCCACATCAGGCTCTCTGCTCCACAGGAACCCTGCTTCTCCCTCTTTCACTCCCCCTGCTTGTGTTCCCTCTCTCGCTGTATTTCTCTCTGTCAAATAAATAAATAAAAATCTTAAAAAAAAAAATTCTAATGCCGATTATTTCACGTTTGTCCTAACTTGGGACCTGATTTCAAAAACAAACAAACAAATAAAAATTTGAGATAATATTTCAAAGCCAGTTTATAGAGCTTAGAGTGTGTTCCATTTTATTTTTCTTAAGAATCCTGGTGTTTAAAATGTTCTAGAAAGGTGGAACCTGTGCACACACTCAGCTACCATTTGTGTGAAAAATGGGCTGGAGAGGAATATCTATATGGATTACCCCGGGCACAATTCTCTAGAAAATGATAATGTTAAAAAAAAAAAAAAGAAAGAAAAAAAGAAAATGATAATGTTATTTGCCTCCAGGAAGGGGAACTGGGTGTGTCTGGGGCACAGGTGGATGGAAAATTTTTATGTTTTTCTTTTGCTTCCTGTAGAGACAGGCTCAGAAGAGAGGAGGTGAAGAAG
This sequence comes from Spilogale gracilis, assembly GCA_004023965.1. Classification (NCBI taxonomy): domain Eukaryota; kingdom Metazoa; phylum Chordata; class Mammalia; order Carnivora; family Mephitidae; genus Spilogale; species Spilogale gracilis. The sequence continues at coordinate 2,932 of PITA01033218.1, read as the reverse complement.
AAGAGGGCATGGGAGTGCCTTAGACTCAACAATTCCATTGCTAGGAATTTGTCCCAAGAGATTATTGGTTAAGTACACAAAGGTATCTGCAAGAAGATTTTTTAAAAGATTTTATCTGTTTATTTGAGGGGAACAAAAGGGGAGGGAGAAGCAGGCTCCCCAGTGAGCAGTGAGCCCAACTTGTCTCCATCCTGGGACCCAGAGATCATGACCTGAGCCAAAGGTAGACGCTCACCTAGCTGAGCCACCCAGGCACCCCTGCAAAGAGATTGTATACAGTATTGTTTATGTCCTCAACTGGAATTGGGCAAATACATGATTTATGTCCATGGAAAACTACGCAGTTCTTGAAAAGGACAATGTGGATTTATAAATGTCGACATGGGAAGACATTCCCATCTTTGTTGAGGGGGAAAGGCATGAAATAAAAACAGTGCGGAATGTATGATCCCATTCATGTGAAATATCTGTTGAGCTCCCCAGCGAATGGGATTTTGTGAGGGCAGCCTGAGCAGATCAGGAACCAAGGCTGCCCATCCTGTCTGTGACCCCTGGCAGTTGCCCAGAAGTAGGCCGTACATTCTAACCCTCACCCCCTTGTGTGGGTGCGTTGTTCCTCAGGCTGAGAACCCCGTCCTGCCTCTGCCCACCAGCATGCTCAGCCTCCAGACTCTCCCTAGAGACACAGGTGAGCAGAACTGCACTCCGTCCCGGGAAGATGAGCTCCCTGTAGTCTGCCTGGGCTCCGAAGGCTTCAGGAGGGGGAGCAGGTGGAGAGGCAGGTGAAGGACCCCGTCCAAAGGGAGGAAGCAGTGCGTCCTTGGTGGGAGAATGGGCCCAGAAGCAGGAAGGAACCTGCTGTGTTCTGGGTGTGGTGAGGAGGGCTCTTCCTGGGGGGGTCGCAGTGAGGCTTGGGGGTGGGGGGCAACCGGCAGCTCTGGGCTTCCCACCTATTTCCTTTGCTAGTGCTGCCATCACAACTGATCACCAGCTGTCAGGCTTCCATCCAGGTGAAGCCACTGCTGCACCCTCCTGTGGGCGGAAGTCCTCCCCCTCCCCCGGGGCTCCCTGGCTAAAATCCAGGCGGCCCCCCGGGCTGCCTCCGGGTCTGGAGGCCCCAGGGGAGAAACCACATCCTGCTCCCGCAGTCCTTCACTGACCGGCCTCTGCGTCTGTCTTCCAAGCCAGCAGTGTCGCATCTCTGTGACCCTCCTTTCACCGTCACCGGGTTCTGTGCTGTTGGCAACCCCCATGGTGAGATGTGGCCCAACCAGACAGCAGGACTGTCCCCCCACCTCAAGGCCTCTAACCCGCATCACTTCGCAAGGCCCCACTGCCTGGTAGGTACCATTCCCAGGGGACTGCTGTGTGAACATCCCGGAGGGGGCACGATGCCCTCAGCCACACCGCCTCGCTCAGCCTCCTCCATCCCAGCAGGGTGGCCTCAGGTCATATGAAGGAGAAAGGGAAGCAGACAGTCAAAGATGGATGGAGCCCAGTGCCAAGGCCTCCTGGGGGCACACACGCTCACCCTCCACGAGGCCAGGGGCTGTAAATTGGTGCAAACTCTTAGGGGAGTAATTTGACAGCAGGTACTAAAATGTTATATCCGTGTACCCCCTCCGTGGAGTCAATCATCCTACTGCTAGGCATGAATCACACAGAAATACAGCAAGCCTGGTAACATCCCTGAAAGGTGGATGCAAGTATGCAGTTAGAGATAAAAAAAAAAAAAGATTTTATTTATTTATTGACAGAGAGATCATAAGTAGGCAGAGAGGCAGGCAGAGAGAGGGGGAAGCAGGCTTCTTGCTGAGCAGAGAGCCCAATATAGGACTCGATACCAGGACCCTGGGATCATGACCTCAGCCAAAGGCAGAGGCTTAACCCTCTGAGCCACCCAGATGTCGGCAGTTAGAGATTTAATTGTAAATATTTCTGGCAACACATCGTACTGAAAATCATGTGTATATGTGTAATGGGATTCTATGCTGTGATTCAAAAAGAGAAAGTAGATCTATAAGTACGTACCTGAAAAAATGTCCATGATATATTACTGAGTGAAAAAAAAAATGCAGATCAATATTAATAGCCTAATCCTATCTTTGAAAAGAAAGGAAAAAATGTCTTCTGCTGAGTACTTTCTGTAAATTGACAGGCAAAGCTGGGCGTAGGGGCATCTGGGTGGCTCAGTCGCTTGAGCATCTGCTTTCTGCGCAGGTCATGATCCCGGGGTCCTGGGATCGAGTTCCACATCCGGCTACTTCCTCAGCGGGGACTCTGCTTTTCCCTCTCCCTCTGGCTCTCCCCCTGCTTGTGCTCTTTCTCTCTGACAAATAAATGAGTAAGTAAGTAAATCAAGGTGGGTCTAGATAAACGAGACAGGATTTGAAGAGACTATGCCCCAACCTGGTAACTGGTTAAAATGGAGTGGGGACAGGGGACAGGAGGGTGGGCAAAATGGAAATTTTCACTTCTTTTTTTTTTTTTTTTAAAGATTTTATTTATTTGACAGAGAGAAACACAGCCAGAGAGGGAACACAAGCAGGGGGAGTGAGAGAGGGAGAAGCAGGCTTCCCACCGAGCAGGCAGCCCGATGTGGGACTCGATCCCAGGTCTCTGGGATCATGACCTGAGCTGAAGGCAGTCGCTTAACCAACTGAGCCACCCAGGCGCCCCGAGAAATTTTTAAAAGTGATAAAAGTTATGAAATGACATAAATCGAAGTTAGAAAAACTCAAGTGAAGAGGAAGAAAGTGGGGAAAAGTGATGATTAAAGTCAGAAAACAACTAAATATAAAATAAGAAACCATTTCAGAAACGAAGATGAAAAGAGAAAAAACGGAAGAGAGAAGAACCACAATAGATAATATTCTAAGAGAAAAATGAGATGGAAAGGAAGACATTTTCCTTTATTTTATTTTATTTTTTT
>PITA01033217.1:0-13013 GCA_004023965.1 Spilogale gracilis | reverse complement strand
AATTAATACCAACCCTTCTCAAACTGTTTAAAAAATAAGAGAGAAGGTCATACGTCCAAACTCATTTTATGTAGGCAGCATTAACCTCCTACCAAAACAAGACAAGGACGTTACAAAGAAAGGAAAGGCCAATATCCCTCATAAACAGAGATGCAAAAATCCTCAACAAATGACTGGCAAAACTGATTCAACAATACATTGAGAGACTCACACAACACAATCCAGTGGGATTTATTCCAGGGATGAAAGGATGATTCCACAACTGCACATCCACTAATGGGATACACCCTTTAACAAAATAAAAGATAAAAATCCTAGGATTGTTACAATAGGTACATAAAGAACACCTGACAAGATTCAATATGCATATATGATAAAGACTAAACCATCTGGGTACTGAGGGAATATACCTCAACCAAACAAAGGCATTATATGAAAAGCCCACAGCTGACATTATACTGAAGGGAAAAATGCTGAAAACTTTTCCACTACGATCAAAAACGAGATAAAGATGCCCACTCTTATCACTTTCATTCAACATAGTATTGACAACCTTAGCCAAACCATGTAGACAAAAAACAAAACAAAACAAAAGATATGAAATCCAAACAGGAAAAAAATGGTCACTATTTGTGAATGACATGACACTATATAGAAATGCCTGAAGAATCCACCAAAAGAACTGTTACAATAAACAAATTCAAAAGCACCTGGGTGGCTCAGTGGGTCAAGGTCTCTGCCTTTGGCTCAGGTCATGACCTCAGGGTCCTGGGATCAAGGCCTGCATCAGGCTCTCTGCTCAGCGGGGAGCCTGCTTCTCCCCCACCCGCCCCCTGGCCTGCCTCTCTGCCTACTTGTGATGTCTCTCTCTGTTAAATAAATAAATAAACAAATAAATCTTAAAAAAAGAATAAACAAATTCAATAAAGCTGCAGGATACAAACTCAGTAGACAGAGACATGTGGCATTTCTTTTTAAAAAAGATTTATTTGACAGAGAGAGAGAGAGGGCCCCCAAGCACGGAGAGCCACAAAGCATTAGGGAAAATCAGACCCTCCACTGAGCAGGGAGCCCAATGCCAGGCTCAATCCCAGGATCCCAGAATCATGACTTGACCTGAAGGCAGACACTTAACTGACTGATCACCCACGCACTCCAACGTGTTGTATTTCTATGTACTGATGACAAACATTCACAAAGAAAAATTAAGAAATCAATGTATTTACAATTCCATCAAGAAAAAATTGTCTAGGAATAAAAGAAACCAAGAATGAGAAAGACCTGGTGTAGTGAAAACGGGGTGGAAAAGAAAGGAAAGACATGTTTGTGTTGGGGGTGTGAATGTATGGGCCAAATATTTGGAAGATGACAGAAATAAATGGAAGCATACACCATAGTCATTAACTGAAAGAGCTAATAATGTTAGCACGCCACCATATCCACAGCAATCTACAGATATGAAGGAATCCCTATCTAAACCCCAAGTACATTATTCAAAGTTTAAGATGGTCCTAAAATTCGTATGGAATCACAGAAGTCCCCAAATACCCAAAGCAACTTGGAGAAAGAAGACAGAGTCCAAAATGGCAGAGGAGAAGGAGATCTGAATTTCTTTCCTCTGGTCCCAAGAATTCAGCTAGACAGCTATTAAACCATCCTGAATACCTGCACACTGAACCAGAGATCAAAGAAAAGAGTAGCTGCATCTCCACAAATAGAAAAGCGACCACTTTCTGCAAGGTAGGGACTGTAGAGAAGTGAATGGGAGGTGACATAAAGAAAGAAAGACCACGGGTAGAGGGAGCCTCCATCAGTTACCAACAAGTGATAGAACAGCGGCGTACAACATTGGAACTTTCACAAGTCTGTTCTAGCGAGGAACTTCGCGCTGGCAGCTAAGCGGGGGTGGAATCCTTGATGGGACAGTGTGCTACAGGATCCTCAGGGTCACAGGAAGACCAGGGGTGCTTGAGTGCAGTAGAGCTCAGGTATGGGAGCAAGGTAGGCAGCTGCAAAAAGTGAGCCCACAAGGAAACAAGTGAGGAAGCTGGAGTAACCACACTTCAATTTCAAGTGAGATTACAAAGCCGTAGTCTTCCAAACAGCATGGTACTGGCATAATAACAGACACACTGGTCAACGGAACACAACAGAAAGCTTGGAAACTGATACTCATAGTACTTCTGGCAAAGGTTTTTCATGTACATGAAAGGTATATTTAAACTTAGTTCTGATGAAATTATTAACTCTGAATGGGAAGTAATAATATTCATGTTCTGTTTCAAAAGCTGATTCCAATAAATGCATTCCTTTAAACATGTTGTTTTATATAAATATATATTATAAAATAAGGATGATTTAGAATCCACATTTTTAAGAAAAATTAAATTCACTTTAATAAGCTTATCACCGATAGGGAAATAGATGTCCTTCATCACACCTGAGACCATCCCCAAAGAAGACAATCGGACACAATCTGGTATCCGATGGAAGAATATGATACTACCTAAGTAGTTCGAACCAAATCTGTAGATAGGTACAGATCCAGCTACTCATTTACGAAAGCACCTAGCAGAGACATGACCAAACAAATAGTATGAATGCATCATCAGTTAAGTCCACACCGCATATATTCCAACAGGAAAAACATTTCTCAACAAATAAACTGTAAGCCAAAAGAAAAAAGAAAAGAAACCTCACAATCCAACACACACATATCTAGTCCTAACTTACGACTCAGCAGCTGAAAATATACAATGGGCAAAGGACCGTCTCTTCAGTGAACAATGCTGGGAAAACTGGACGTGAAATGCAGAAGAATGTGACTGGATCACTTTCTTACACCGCACACAAAAATTTTAAATGTATGAATGACTGGAACATAAGACCTGAATCCATAAACCTCTAAGAAGAAAACACAGATAGTCAGTTTCTCGACAGTGGTTTTGGTGAAGTGTCTTTACATCGAACACCAAAAACAAAGGCAACAAAAGCAAAACTAAACAAGTGGAACAACATCAAGCTGAAATTTCTGCATGGCAAAAGAAACCATGAAGCACTTAAAAGGCCACCGACCCAATGAGAAAAAATATCTGCAAATAGTATGTGTGAGAGGAGGATAATATCCAAAAATACACAAAACACTCCTTCAAATCCAAACAAAATCTGAATAAAAACTGGGGAGAATAAGTGAAACCATGCGATACTTGACTTTCTCTTCCTGGCTTATTTCACTCAGCATAATCTCTTCCAGTCCAGTCCATGTTGCTACAAAAGTTGGATATTCAAACTGGAGCACAGTGGGATAAGGAAAGTAAATGGGAACTAGGGTAATCTAGGGAGGGAAATGAAACAACAGAGACTTTGGACACAGAAACAAACTGAGGGACTTGGAGGGAGGGGGGTGGAGGGAAGGGAGAGCCTGGTGGTGGGTACTGGGGACACCTAAAGCGTGGAGAACTGGGTGTGGGGAATGGGGAATGGATCTTGGAACACTGGAAAAAAAATTTTAGTAACAATAAAAAAAAAAAGGAAGCCACACTAAAAACAAAACAAAACAAAACAAAACAAAAACTGGGGAGAATATGTGAATAGATACTTTCCAAAGATGGCACACAGGTGGCCAACAGACACAGAAAAAGTTGTTCAATGTTACTAATCATTGTCATGGAAAACAAGTCCAAATCTCAATCAGCTATCACTTCACAACTGTTGGCACAGCAGTCATCCTAGGGACAGACACCAGGTGTGGTCAGCGGTGTGTACACAAGGTGACCCTGTGCACTGTAGGCGAGAACTGCTGCAGCCACTGTGACAGACACTATGGAGGTTCCAGAAAAAAATACAACTACCACATGACCCAGTAATTGTTCTCCTGAGTATTTCTTTGGTGAACACAAACACACTCCCTCAAAAAGAGAGATGCACTCCCATGTTCACTGCAGCATTATTCACAAGAACCAGAAGAGAAACACCGACCTTGGGAGTTAAGTTAAGCAACGCAGACACAGAAAGACAAACACCAGAGGCTCTCATGGACATTCCACATGAAAACAAAAAAGTACTGAACGCACAGATAGTGAGAACAGATTGGTGGTTGCTAGATTCGGGGTAGGTGGGGGGAAATGGGTGAAGGTGGTCAAAGGCACCATGTTTGGGGGATAAAATCCATAAGTCATGGAATGTTCTGTGCAGCTGGAGACTAAAGCTAAGCCTGCAGGATGGGGTACAGGTTCCCCTGCTATTTGAAAGTACAGTGTTCCTAGGAAGCCTTTCACAACAGAGATGCTGTAATGAAGGAGGAATTACCACTCATTTCCACAGAAAAAATAGTGAGCATGCTGAGACTCCAAAAATTCCTTTTCTTTGGCTTTTCTTAGGCCTCAGGACACAACTTCCTAACACATGCCCAAAGTAAATGGAGATCAAGCACAGACACAATTCAAAGCACTAGTGGCTGGACGCAGAGAGCAGTGACTAGGAAGCAGCTGGTTGGGGTGCACTCTGCCTCTGTAGTGGTTTTCCACAAAACAGATGCTCCATACAATGCCCACTTTTCCACTTTTTTATAAGAGGGAAATTATCTTTAGGTTTCTTCCTGTTACTGAAGCTGGGAAATAACACAGATATTTCCAAAAAGCCAAGTGTCAACCAACTGAACATTTAAAAAAGTGGGGGAGACTTGTACGTGAAAGTTGCTGAGGGAGTAGATGTTAAATGTTCTCCCAGACGCAAACATCAGCAGATCCACGGGGAAAGGCACCTTCCTTCCTCAGCATGTGGAAGATGGACTACCTCCTACACCCAGGAACCTACTTCCCCTCACTCGGGACAACCAGTAACAGCTGGGAGTTTCCTCAACTGCTCCATTCTCCCATTGCCGATATCTAACCCATTGGCAAACCCTCTGAGCTCCATCTGCAATAGGTACCCAGAATGGGACTTACCACTCTTTCTAAGGCCGCCTGTCTGGCCCACACTAGAGCCCATCTCTTGCCTGATCTCTTCGGAGAGCTTCATCACTGACCTCCCTTTCCCCTCCTCAACCCTATGTCATCTGTTCTCAACACTGTAGCCCCAATGGCCCAGTGAAACAGGGTCCCATGGGGTCACAGCCCTGCAATGGCTTTCTGTCACCCTATCATCACCTCTCTGAGGTCATGTCCTAAGTCGTCTCCTGTGGCCACAGGGCCTTCTTGTTTTTCCTCGATATACCTGGTATACTTGTGCCCCAGGGCCTTTGCATATGCTTTCCCTTCTGTTTAGAAGGCCCTTGATGCGATATCACTCACCTTCTTTAGAACTTGACTCAGTGAAATCCCACCTGGCCCCTATGTGAAGAGCAAGCACCACCACCACCTCGCCTTCAGCAACCCAGACCTGCCTCCTGCTTTCTATTGCCAGACCAGTTATCACAGTCACCAGTACATCTCAGCAAAGGAGAAACGGATGGTTTCACCACTGACTCCCTCAATTTCCCTAGTCCAGAGCCCTGGGAGAAAAGGTGACCACAGAGTTCTTGCACAGCCAGGATGCCAGGGACAGGAGTTCACCTACTGCACCCTGAAGACCACCCTAAGAGGTCTTCCACCCTAAGAGAAGTCCACTTGCACATGAAGAGACCAGACACCTTCCTGGATTACAGGTGAGCACACACTTCCTTCCCTTGCCTGATGTGCTCACCTGAGAAAGCTAAGCAGAGAAACAATCCAGGGTCCAAATCTCCCTCTGGCCAAGGTGCTGGGAAACAGACATCTCTCCTTCCTGCACCAACTACCAGTGATTGCTGTCCAGAATCCTGTGGTCAGGCAGAGTGGTGCACCTCTCCCTCTTTCCTGGGATGTCATCACAAACCAGGCTTCGCTGCAGTTTTCAGGAAATAACCTGCAACAGCGTCAGCAGGCCACCTAGGCTCGGCATTAGTCTTTGTCTTGCACAGGCCCCATGTGGAACTAGAACTTCACTGAGACTGGTACCCTGTAGTCTCGGAACCTAACAGCAGGAACAAAGATTTCCGTTCCAAATGAAAACTGGCCACTTCCACACAGCACAGGAAAGTGGAGGATTTCTCCGGGGGTGTGGCTCTGGAAGAAGAGCTTCTGGTGGCTGAATTCACAGACACCAGGCAGACGACACCTGCTGCACCTTGTCCAAGGAAGCAGGCGGCACACTCATCAAGAATTGATAATGCTGCCTGTGGGCTGCTTCCCATGAACCACCCTGCTGAACTGAGGGCTTGAGAACCTAACATGAAGCAACTTTTGTATCACATCAGCAACAGAAGGGTTGCCCAGGGAGCAAAGTTCTGTCCTTGGAACAAGCTGGCCTGCCCATCAAGAGCGAAGGTCCCCCATCATGGCCTCACAATCTCCCAGCTGTCTGATATGATGACGCTGCCAGGCTCAGACGTGCTCACGTGGTGAGTCATAAGACCCAGAGACTGCTTTCCATCCCAGCTCAATGCTATTCTTACAGAACCAAACTCCAGCCTCAGAAATGTGCTTATCATTAGCTCTGGAATCCCTGGGTTTGTCTACAATGGCCCTCCCAGGTGTCCCAACCAGATCATTCCTCAAGTGCCCTAGGGTTTCATGCCACTTTCAAGCGGTCCTTACAAAGGCAGGAACTGGTCCAATAAGCAGACCAGCCAAGTGACTCCATGTGCTGGAAACTCGGACAACAACCTCCCTGAACACCAACGCTTCCAAGTCCAAGCTTCAAATCTTCGCTCACTGGGCACAGAGACCGTGTCAGCATGAACACTGCTCTTTCAAATCACTTGTCTCCCATTCCTTAAAATCAGACAACAAGCTCTAGTCATCACTCTATTTTCCCTTCAGAGAAATAAAGAAAAGGATAGGATAAATCACTACCTGTGCACAGCACACTTCTATCAAAATACAATTCCTTCGTCATTATAATATGGACAGCCCTACGTTATCCATACTAATGAGACATACCACAAGTTCATATATGACCTATATATATTTGACCTTATGGTTTTCCTTTTTCATAGTTGTATCTCAAAGTCAACATCCTGATTGTTTTCTTAAAATGACAAGCCTAGTAATGATATGGTCACGTAAAGGTCTGGATCTCTATAACCAGACAAGGTGGCTCTTGTTCAGGTAAAGATGAGGACACAACCTCTTCCTGAAAGGGCAGAATAAGACTGACTCCATCTTGTATGCTGTGCCCTCCATCTTGTGTAAATCCCCAGCTTGACCCCTCCCCAGAAAAACGGCCTGGGAATATTGCCCAACCCTGGCCTAGCCCACTTTATGCAACTGAATTTGGCCAATCATTATAAGCCACCGACATCAAGCTGCCAATTGCTGCCCGCCCCCTATAAAACTGTTGTGCTTTTTTTTTTTTTTTTTTAATGATTTTATTTTTGACAGAGAGAAACACAGCCAGAGAGGGAACACAAGCAGGGGGAGTGAGAGAGGGAGAAGCAAGCTTCCCGCGGAGCAGGGAGCCCGATGTGGGGCTCGATACCGGGTCTCCAGGATCATGACCTGAGCCAAAGGCAGTCCCTTAACCAACTGAGCCACCCAGGCACCCCAACTGTTGTGCTTTTGAAAATAGCTCTCTTGGGGTCCGGGAAGAGGGAGGACTCTGGGTGTCAGCCTACCTCTAGCACAGGTGACACCCGCGATACTGCTGCCAACCACCACACACTTCCCCTGCGTGGAGGGAGGGCAGGCCGCTCCCAGCTGTCAGAGTCCCACTGCTTTGCCAACAACCAGCGAGTTGCCTGATCTTTACTCTGGGAGCAGAAGTCAAGCTGGGCGGCCACTTCCGGTGCCAGAGCCGAGCCTGAGACTCTGAGCTAGGGGTGCCCAACAGCTCACACTTAGTGTCCTGAGTTTGTGCTTTGCACCAGGATTCCCAAGCCCAATGATGGCTCTCTGATTCCAGAGTTTTCTTTTACTGCCAGTACACCTGAGTGTGGTTTTTGCGCTAGATTTTATAAAGAGAAGACAAACAGAACAAACACAAAGTAAAGAGGATGAGTCACCAAGAAAAGGTTGGCAGATGGTCCAAGTACAGGCCAGAGTGTTCTCAAAATAAATAAAATGCCAACCACACTGAGATACCACCTTACACCAGTCAGAATGGCCAAAATTAACAAGACAGGAAACAACAAGTGTTGGAAAGGCTGCGGAGAAAGGGGAACCCTCTTACACTGTTGGTGGGGATGTAAACTGGTGCAGCCGCTTTGGAAAACAGTGTGGAGATTCCTTAAAAAATTGAAAATAGAGCTACCCTATGACCCTGCAATTTCACTACTGGGCATTTACCCCAAAGATACAGATGTAGTGAAAAGAAAGGCCATATGTACCCCAGTGTTCATTGCAGCAATGGCCACAATCGCCAAACTGTGGAAAGAGCCAAGGTGCCCTTCAACAGATGAATGGATAAAGAAGATGTGGTACATATATACAATGGAATATTACGCCTCCATCAAAAAGGATGAATACCCAACTTTTGGATTGGAAGAGATTATGCTGAGTGAAATAAGCCAAGTAGAGAAAGTCAAGTATCACATGGTTTCACTTACTTGTGGTGCATAAGGAGTAATATAGAGGACAGTAGGAGAAGGAAAGGAAATGGGAAGTAGGGTAATTTGGGGAAAGAAACAAAACATGAGAGACTTTGGACTCGGAAACAAACTGAGGTTCTTGGAGGGAAGGGGGTGGGTGGATGGGAGAGCCTGGTTCTGGGTACTGAGGGCATGTATTGCATGGAGTACTGGGTGTGGGGCCTAAACAATGAATCTTGGAACACTGAAAAAATAAAATAATATAGTAAAAAAAGAAAAAGAAAAAGAATCTTTCCTAGAAAAAAACTACTGTCAGGTTTATATGAAACTTTAGAATTCCAGCTGTCCAAACGACCTTCAAACAAATCATATTTAGTAGGAAGAATGATATGCCAACTCAAACACGTTATGCTAAAGGTGAAAAGAAAACTTGGGGGACACAAGTTTAACCAATTTCCGGTTTGGTCCTGGTGAGGTCATTCCTCGTAGGGTCACAGGTGTTTTTGTTTGTTTGTTTGTTTAGATTATTTATTTATTTTAGAAGTGGAGGGCAGAGAGGGAGAGAGAGTCCTCAAGTGGACTCCTTGCCAGGCAGGGTGCCTGACCTGGGGCTTGATCCCAGGACTCTGAGATCATGACCTCATCCAAAAGCAGGAGTTGGCTGCTTGGCTGACCGAGCCACCCAGGTGCCCCTCTATGGGTCACAATTTGAAGAACAGCTGCTTAAAAAAATATTTTCAACAACACCAAGAGAAAAAAATGTTATTCTTGTAGCTGTGAAATTCAAAATAGGAAACGTTTTTCCTCAGAAAGATGAAACATTTGTTAGAAGACACATATCAACTCTGTGTGGCTGTGCAATGATTCACTTTTTGACATATTTGTAGTAATCTAATGTATTACCAGTTATAGAATAGTTACAGAGTCTGGTTTTTGTAGAGAATGGGACCTGCATTTATTTCCTTCTTTCTTTAGCCCTAACCATCCGCCCCGGGAACCTACACTATCTTTTGTGTGTGTGTATATCCATGCTCCATTTGAGAAGGAATATGAATTTCAATTGTTAGATGGCATGACTTACAGAATCATAATGTAATGATCTTCCTCACATTAAAAGGTAATTTAGAAATGTGTCAAAATATTATGTAAACCTAATCATATTCCAAAACATAAATAACTCTTTTAACAATATTTCTATTTTCCTTTTATTTCTTTGGTTCTTTTGTTCTCTGTCCTGTGATGATCCACTTGGTTTTGCCTGCCCCTAAATGCACTCATTTCTCAGAACACTATTGTCTGTGGATTTCTCTTCCCTGTCTATGCTACCTTTAAAGCACACATGCTCCTTGTTGCCTATTAAATACACGTTCTTCCCTTCTTCCTTACTAATGGAATCCTAATTTTGTTTAAATCAACAATGTGTTACCTAAACATATCTGTCTTTCCACACTCTTTTGCTGCTGACGTGGCCAGGTGACACCGTTCTGGACCCTAAATAGATTATCAGCCAGGGATTTAGGAAACTTTTGTCCTCCTGATAAGGTACTGCTAGTTCCTCCTTTCTTGTTCTTCCTGTCTGGAATGAGGATGTGAGCATAGGGGTAGAGCAACCATCATGCAACCATGAGATCAGAAGTCTAAAAATGAAGATGTGTTTGCTAATGATGTGCAGGGGAGAGATGGAACAACCTTTCTCTAAGACTCAATTGAACCCCTTTTAAAACTCTGATTGTTGCCTCTTGTTGCCTGAGACAAATAAATCTCTGTATGTTTAAGCCGCTGTTAGTTTTCTGTGTTTATTGATGAACATAATCCTAACCTAGCCCTCTTTTATTTTATTTGTTACCTAAAGACAGAAACATTTGATTCACTCCTGTTGTATCTTCAAACTATATTTATTCCTGTTGCTTATCTCGGTTTTCCTTTCAATGTGGTATTTGAAAGTGTACCAGACTGAGGGCAATATTTTATAATATTTGCAGGGTCGAATAAATTGCTTTTATTTCAGAGGAGTTCAGTGATTTATTGTGACATCTCTCACTGTGATTTACCTGTAACATTTTGTGGTAGCCATGATATGATTTACAATTTGGGGACCTTGCTAATAGTTTCCTTTCTTTATGTCAATCCTGACCACAACTGATGTCAATTCAGTTTACTCATTCCTGCAAATCCCTTCCAAATTGATCTGTTTGTGAATTTACTTTGTGAGAGGCCATGACATAGTTTATTACACACAGATTTCAATTTGCTACCTTTTCTATATTGAGGTTGACTCGCAGTGAGCAAGAAGTAGGTTGCTATGCAGACTGACTTAAAATTAACAGCTGTATGTATCCATATGAATGCCCACATCTGGATCTATATCAGCATGTCTGTATTTATGTTTAGAGCTCATGTAGATATCAAATAGTTGTATTTGATATATACTGTTTATGCTATATAAACATAATTATAACTGTTCTTAAGGCAATGGCTTTGTTTTCCTCCCAATCGTCATGGATTCTATTTGATCATTTAATGTAGCAAATTTCTCAGTCTAAATATATTTTTTCAGTTTTGTAAAACTTTGTATTAATCATAATTAGTCAAATATGCTCAAAAAATAACGGTAATTTTTTCTTTTGTAATTGAAGAATAATAATGTTTTAAGAGAAGTACATTTCAGTTATGCGAATGCAATTCAGCATGATCATTTTAATGTCATTTAAAAGTTTACACATCATTGCACTTTTACTGATTTATTTACTTAACAAATATTTACTGAGCATCTGCTGTGAGCCAGACATTGTTTCAGGCCCCTGGGATATCTGTGAGTGAAACAGACAAATTCTGTCCTACCAGGGACAGACAGACAATAAATTAAATAAAATATATATAAGATTGTATGTTTAAAGTGCTAAGTGCATGGAAAACAGAACAGGAAAATGGGATCACTAATATGTGTGGGGCTGTGCGTGTTCAATTTGCATTAAGGTCAATAGTGCAGTCTCATCGAGAAGGTGATATTGGAGCTAAGACATGAAGGTGGTGGAAGAGCCCTGCCGATGTCCGGGAGAAGAGCATTAGAAGTGATAGGGAAGGACAACGTGGTGGGCAGTAAGTGCACAGGCCCTGAGATGGGAACGTATCTGGCATGAACAGTGCCAGGAGGCCAAGCTGGCTGGAGCAGAGCCCTGAGGGGGAAGACTGAGACAGAATCAGCAAAAGGCTGGACAGACTCAGTAGCGCTTTATAGGCCATGTGAGAAGTTTGGCACATTTAATGAACTGAAGAGTCATTTTCTCTTCTGCTGGATTTTTATTTTAGTAGATAAATTTTCATCAATGTGTAGGTTGGTGTGTTTTAGTTAGATCACGGGTCAGCAAACTCTCTTTGTAAAGGGCGAGGTAATAAATATTTTGGCTTTGTGGAACATGTGGTCTCTCTCATAACTACTCAACCCTGTCACTGAAGCCTGAAAGCAGCCACAGAAAATATGTAAACATATTAGCACGACTGTCTTCCCATACAACTTTATTTATGGACACTGAAATCTGAATTTTGTATAATATTTAACTACTTTTAATAATTAAGCATTTTATATTGAGATCATGAAAGAGTCACATGAAGTTGTAGGAAACACTGCTGAAAGATCCATCTACGGACATCCCTGAAGTGCTTGATTTTACTTTTCTATTTTTACTTTACCCAGGTTCCCAGAATGGCAACATCTTGAAAAACATAGCACAACATCTCAACCATACAGAACATTTCCATTGCCACAGGACTGCTCCTGCTTCCTTCCATAGTCACGCCCACTTCTCTTCACCCTCATGACTCCTTAGCCTCTAATAACCACTAATGTTTCTACTTCTATAATTTCATTAAAGAACATTATATAAATGGAATAAGACAATAAGTAAGCTTTTAGGACTGACTTTTTTCACTCAGCATAATTCTCTGCAGATTGACCCAGGTTGGTGCATGTAACAAGAGTTAAATGTTCAGTTTTAAGTTGAAACCCCCTTACCTCTTTAAATCTGTATTCATGACGGTTCTATATTCTGTGTCTGAAATTTCCAGTATCTGCAGTTCTTGGAAGTCTGATTCTATTTGTTAGTTCTTTTGACTCTCTCATTCAAAGGAATTTGCTCTTCCGTTGTTTATGGAGCTAATTATTTTATATAATCGTGAAACTCAGTTGAGGAACATTTTTCTCCAGGAAGGATTTCCTCTTTCTGCTGGTGCCCAGGACACCACAGGCTCTAGAAGACCAATCCTACTTTTACAAAAGGTCACCAGTTTTCACTATTAGAATCTCCTGAGCATCCTGACATGGGTTTACTTATATCTTCTTTTTTACTCAGAAGACTTAGAATCAAGGTGCAGCCAACTGTGAACATGGGAAAGCTGCATATGTTTTTCATACTCTATGCTCTTGTCAAGGCTGTATCGGGGACTGAGGTAATAATAATCAGGTAAAAGT
>PITA01033216.1:0-13014 GCA_004023965.1 Spilogale gracilis | reverse complement strand
TTTTTTTTTTTTAAAGATTTTATTTATTTGACAGAGAGAAACACAGCGAGAGAGGGAACACAAGCAGGGGGAGCGAGAGAGGGAGAAGCAGGCTTCCCGCCGAGCAGGGAGCCCGATGTGGGACTCGATCCCGGGTCTCCGGGATCATGACCTGAGCCGAAGGCAGTGGCTTAACCAACTGAGCCACCCAGGCGTCCCTTTCTTTAAGTTTTTAATTTAAGTAATCTTTATACCCAATGTGGGGTGCAAACTCATGACCCTTTGAGCCAGTGGGGCACCCCAGTTTACTAAGCACTCCTAAAATTATATTTTATCATCATAACCAGTACTTGATGTAGTTTTATAGATCAGGAAATAGGCACAGAGAGGTTACCTCCCATTCCTGTCTGTACAGTAATCCTTAATGGAGTCAGAATTATAACCTAGGTCTCTACTACATCAGTGTTCGTTTCCCCCCCAAAATATGGTCCTGCTTTATCAGTTAATCACTTTATAGTTTTATTTTTTTCTTTTATAGGATTATTTAGATTGTAAAGAATTTCAGCATTCCTGGGGACTTCTGCAAAGAATCTTTTTCAGTTTTGCTCAAGAGAAAGTTCTGGATCTGTCGAGTAGCTCTTAAAGAAGTCCTTTTTGTGGGTTATAAATATAGATGTTTTCATGAAGAGGAGTGAAAAGCCAGAAGGATATAGACAGATGAGGCCTAAGACCTTTCCTGCCAGTAACTACACTGGCAGTAGCCGGCAAATGTTGCAAGAAATTCGGGAATCCCTTAGGAATTTGTCCAAACCATCTGATGCTGCTAAGGCTGAGCATAATATGAATAAAACGTCAACTGAAGATCCTCGACAAGTCAGAAATCCACCCAAATTTGGGACGCATCATAAAGCCTTGCTGGAAATTCGAAACTCTCTGCAACCATTTGCAAATGAAACAAGTCGGAGTACTTCAGAAGTTAATCCACAAATGCTTCAAGACTTGCAAGCTGCTGGATTTGATGAGGTAGGAATTTTGAAAGACAAAAGAAAGGATTTTCCTTACCTTACACTACTTAAGACTATTTTGGTGATGTGCGGAAATGTTTCTTTGAGAGAATTAACTGTGTATACAAATTTGTATATTCTAATCAGCAAAGAATGTTATTTACAATTCCATTAATTAGTAAAACAAAAAGGTCTAGTCCTGAGGTCTGATGGAAGTGCAGTTGAAGAAAGCTACAGGGGAGGACCATAGGTAGGGACAGACATCTCTGAGTGCACTAGGAGCTCTGGAGAGCCCAGTGGCAGTGTGGAAACGATAGCTTATGAAGTTCATCCTACAGAGAAAGAAATAGAATCAGGATTTCTTTTTTTTTTTTTTTAATCAGGATTTCATTAAACAGCTGTTATGTTGACATTATTCTCAGGTCCAAATCTCAAATTCACGAAAACTAAAAGTTTACATGTTGCTCAATCTGCTAGAATTTTGAAGTTTTATTTTAATGAAATTTCAGTTCACGTTAATTATGCCAAATCTTTAATGAATTTGCATTGAAAGTTTTTCATAGCACATATACATATTTATAGCCATATATGTTTAGATCTATAATCTAATGTTTAGATTATAAAATTTATTTTCCATGGTAACACACTTTATGAATATTTTAAGTGGCAGAAATCATTTTGGATAAAAATTGCCATGGAAAATATAACTAATGTGAATGAGCAAGTGTTAATTAGGCTTTCCTTTGAAATTGTAACTTTTTGTGCTTATAGAAACATCTATTTCCTGTTAAAAAGTGTAAAGACTAAAATTTATCTTTAGCTCTACTACATAAAGATAATAACCTTTAAAAGACGTCTTTCGTTATTGTTAATATTTTGGTGACCACATCTTCAGAGATCTCTACGGTTAAAATTGAGAAGTATGCATTATAGTAAAGGATTTGAAAAGGAAGGAAGATTTCAACCAAACTGTAGAGAAAAAAGTTGAGTCTTACTGGTGTACCCTGTTCATCCATTTGATTAATATTATTTCCTATCATTTTTATGCCAAGTGTTCTAAAAATAATTGGATTCGCTCCTGAAAATATACAGAGGAGAGGACCTGTTTTGTTTTTCTAGTTAGTAGTTGGAGGGTTAAGGAAATGGCTTCACACAGGTTAAGGAAATGGCTTCACACTCTCCAGAGTACCTCCTTCCTGATCTCTTAGCCAGAAGGCAAAGATAAAGAAAGGAATGAATCATGGCACCTGGGTGGCTCAGTCTGTTAAGCATCTGCCTTCAGCTCAGGTCATGATCCTGGGGTTCTGGGATCCAGCCCCCATCAAGCCCTGCAGGCCCCCTCATGGAGCTTCCTGCTCAGTGTGGAGTCTGCGTCTTCTATCCCTCCCCTCTGCTCATGCTGGCTCTGTGGCTCTCGCAAATAAATAAATGAAATCTTAAAAAAAAAAAAAACAGAAAAAACAAACCAAAAACGGAATGAGTCACTGACCTTATTCTTTCCCATTAAAAATGCTAGAGAAAGAGAGTTTTTAAAAAATCACATGGCTGGGTGCCTGGGTGGCTCAGTGGGTTAAGCCTCTGCTTTGGGCTCAGGTCATGATCTCAGGGTCCTGGGATCCTGCTTCCTCCTCTCTCTCTGCCTGCCTCTCTGCCTACTTGTGATCTCTCTGTCAAATAAGTAAATAAAATCTTAAAAAAAAAATCACATGGCTGTAAAGGTTCTTAAGTGATAATACATTATGTCAGGTAAGTCGCCTCAGTAGATACGTATTTCTGGAGCTCTTACTATGTGTGAACCCTTTCATCAGTAGAATGAGTCATACCAAACATGGTCAATTCCTTTAAGGAACTTAAAAATTCTAATGTAGACAGTTTTAAGAAATCTAAAACATTAGTTAATGCTCTATTCTTTTTATAAATTTTTTTTTAAAGATTTTATTTATTTGACAGCGAGAAACACAGCTAGAGAGGGAACGCAAGCAGGGGGAGTGAGGAAGGGAGAAGCAGGCTTCCTGCCGAGCAGGGAGCCCGATGTGGGGCTCCATCCCAGGTCTCCGGGATCATGACCTGAGCCGAAGGCAGTCGCTTAACTAACTGAGCCACCCAGGCGCCCCATCTTTTTTTTAATTTTTAAGCATAATTGGTATACGGTTTTACGTTAATTTCGCATATATAACACTATACACAGTTCTATATATTATGCAGTGCTTACCCACCGCAAGTGTAGTCATCATCTGTCACCATACAATGTTATTACAATATTACTGAGTATATTCTGTGTGCTGTACTTTCCATCTTCATGACTTATTTTATAATTGGAACTTTGTATATCTTAACACCCTTTATCTATTTTGTTCATCCCCCAAGCCACCTCCCTACTAGCAATCAACAGTTCTCTGTATTTAAGAGTCTGATTTTTTGTTTATATGTTCATTTGTTTTGTTTTTTAGATTCCATATGAAAGTGAAGTCATATGGTATTAGTCTTTCTCTGACTAACTTCACTTAGGTCAATGCCCTATTCTTTATCTTTTGGGAATAATAATTGGTTTTCATTATGAAGATACATTAGCATTATTACAATTATACATTTCACAGTTGTCACCTTATGACATTAATAACTCCTTAAGCAAAGTTGCTTTACTAAAAGCTTTTAGATATTTATCTGTTCTCATTTGTCCAAATAATGAAGTAAGAGTATTATTTATCCCCTCAGTGATATAAAAAATAGGACAATTTACTTCTGCTGCTTGAATCACTCAATCTGATAGGTTCTCATTATATTGCAGAATTTGTTTAAAATCCTAACTTGATAGTTTAAAATTTTTATCTGGGAGCGCCTGGGTGGCTCATTTGGGTAAGTGTCCAACTCTTGGCCTCAGCTCAGGTCTTGATTTCAGGGTGGTAAGATCAAGCCCTCGTTGGGTTCTACACTCTTTTGAGTCTGCTTGGGTTTCTCTCTCCCTCTCCCTCTACCCCTGCCACACTTTCTTGCTCACTCGCTGTCAAATAAATAGATCTTTTTTAAAAAATTTAAAAGAATAAATTTTTTTTTAAGAAATATTTTATTTATTTGACAGAGAGAAACACAGCTAGGGAGGGAACACAAGCAGAGGGAGTGAGAGAGGGAGAAGCAGGCCTCCCGCTGAGCAAGGAGCCCAATGTGGGACTCGATCCCGGGTCTCCGGGATCATGACCTGAGCCGAAGGCAGTCACTTAACCAACTGAGCCACCCAGGCACCCCAAGAATAAATTTTTTTTTTTTTTTTTTTTTTTTAAAGATTTTATTTATTTGACAGAGAGAAACACAGCCAGAGAGGGAACACAAGCAGGGGGAGTGAGAGAGGGAGAAGCAGGCTTCCCGCCAAGCAGGAAGCCCGATGTGGGACTCGATCCCGGGTCTCCAGGATCATGACCTGAGCCGAAGGCAGTCGCTCAACCAACTGAGCCACCCAGGCGCCCCAAGAATAAAATTTTTAATTCAGTTTTTACTTCATTATTTTATCGTTTCATAAACCCTATCTATTCCTTTAGCTGTGTCAGGTTCAAGGCAGTTGGCAGTTTTTTGAGACTGTTTCGAGTAGTCTGTAAAATTAAAACCACAGGTATTCAAGATGAGTTTCTTTGTAGGAATAAATGTTAAACAGAATTGATGTGTTCTTGGGGCACATAAATCTACAATCACTGGGGGTGCCTGGGTGGCTCAGAGGGTTGGGCCTCTGCCTTCGGCTCAGGTTATGATCCCAGAGTTCTGGGATCGAGTCCCACATCGGGCTCTCTGCTCAGCAGGGAACCTGCTTCCAGCCTCTTTCTCTGCCTGCCTCTCTGCCTATTTGTGATCTCTCTCTTTATGCCAAATAAATAAAATCTTGGAAAACAAAAATTAAAAAAAAAATCTACAATCACTGGAGTATATTTTTGCTACGTATGGAAAAAAACCATAGTAATATGGACATGATGTTTTCTTTATCACATAAGACTTATATTCTAAAGTTACTGATTAAAGGGTACTCTTTTTCACACTGGCACCAATAGTCCCAGTTACAGAACTAATTGATATTATTAACAGATGCAAAAAACATTTTAACATTCAGCAATAATTACTCAAAAATAAAAGCCAGCATTATTAATCACCAGCTGAAATTCTAGTCCATTTAACAAAAATATGGTTCCCACAATATTGAAAAAGGATGTTGGGTGCCAACTCACTTTCTTACCAAGTGAGATGACACTGCCCTGTGATAGTAGCATAAATACAGTTCATTTGGTTAAATAGTTTTAAAGGTAAGCACTCCCGGTTGAATTTTAATTTGGAATGATTTGAATCATTTTAAATTTTGCACATAAAGTGAGACTTATTAATTCCTTTGTATCTCAACAAACTTACAGAAATCTGATTGGCATAATATGTGATCACACTATACTTTTGTATCCGTTAAGGATTGAGTTTGGTTGCTTTTAATAAGAATCCAAATAATGATGCTTTAAACAAAATAGTGACTTAGTTTATATAGCTAACATTGGTCCACTCTCTTAAAGATGTTAGAACCTAGGACTCTGATGAATTTCTTGAGTGTTCCTTCTTTGTGGCAGCATGCTGTAGCACAGATGCCAGATCTATCATCTAGGAAACAGGATACAGGAAGTACCTATACCTAAAGCAGGAATAGCAACATTTTTCCAGAAACGCTTGCTTTTGTTTCATTGTCAGGATTGTCATGTGGCCACCGTAGCTATAAGGAAGAATTCTTCCAACAAAATCAGTAACTTTTTCTAGGGAAAGGGAGAATGAATCTTGAGTAGGCAACATGTCTCTGCCACAACCTTTTTTTTAAAGATTTTATTTATTTGAGGGAACGAGAGAGAGAGCACGAGCAGAGAGGAGGAACAGAGGGAGAAGTAGAGGGAGAAAGACTTCTCACTGAGGGAACCTGCCAACATAGGGCTGGATCCCAGGACCCTAGGATCATGACCTGAGCCAGAGGCAGGTGCTCAACCAACTGAGCCACCCAGGTGCTCCTGCCACAACCCTTTTTTTTTTTTTTTTTTTTTTTTTTTGGTCTCACCCTAGTCATTTCATTAGGAGGATCACCTGTCAGTATCATGTTCATCCACTGGTCTTACTATTCCATTCCCATTTTAAAATATTGTTTAAAATACTAGCTCTTGTAGGGCAAGTAAATAACTGCTTCTTTCTTGAAAAAAGCTTATCCATATGTGTTCTGTATGTTTTTATGATTTATGTTTACATTTAAAGGGCAAAGAGCAGAGCAGGGAGACAGCCCACATCTAATCTCCAGGCATTGTGCTTATGTGCTTTTACACGTTCTCTTAATTAGGCCTCACATCAATTCTATGAATGTATTGCAGATGAAGAAATTGAGCTTTAAAATATTAAATAATCTGGGGCACTTGGGTGGCTCAGTCATTAAGCGTCTGCCTTCAGCTCACGTCATGATCCCAGAGTCCTGGTATCAAGCCCCACATCAGGCTCCCTGCTTGGCGGGAAGCCTGCTTCTCCCTCTCTCATTCCCCTTGGTCGTGTTCCCTCTGTAGCTTTGTTTCTCTCTGTCAAGTAAATAAAGAAAATCTTTTAAAAAATATTAAATAACCTAAATAAAATGAAACAAGATGGGACCGGGAAGGGAGACAAACCATAAGAGACTCTTAATCACAGGAAACAAACTGAGGATTGTTGGAGGGATGGATGGCTGGGTGCTGGACATTGGGGAGGGTATATGCTATGTATGGTGAGTGCTGTGAATTGTGTTAGACTGATGATTCACAGACCTGTACCCCTGAAAAAAATAATACATTATATGTTAATGAAATAATTTTAAAAATTGGGGTATCTGGGTGGCTCAGTGGTTAAGCATCAGCCTTCGGCTCACGTCATGATCCTGGAGTACCAGGATCAATCCCTACATCACGCTCCCTGCTCAGCAGGAAGCCTGCTTCTCTCTCTCTGTCACTTCCCCTGCTGTGTTCCCTCTCTAGCTATGTCAAATAAAAAATAAAAATAAAATAAAAAAATGTTAAAAAACTTAAAAATGCCTCTTCTATTTAAAAAAAGAATAATAATAAAATAATAAAAATATTAAATAATCTGCCAGAGTTCACACATTTCTTTCTTTCTTTCTTTTTTTTTTTTAAGAGTTCATTTATTTATTTGACAGAGATGAACACAGCTAGGGAGGGAACACAGCAGGGGGAGTGAGAGAGGGAGAAGCAGGCTTCCCACCTACCAGGGAGCCCAAGTTCCAAGTTCTAAGAGACTAGTAATCAGAATTACATAGCCCTTTTACTAGTAAACACAGTGACGAAGGTGCTTTCTTAAGTATTTTAATGATACAAAAGAGTGGTTTTGGGGCACCTGGGTGGCTCAGTTGGTTAAGCGACTGCCTTCAGCTCAGGTCATGATCCTGGAGTCCCGGGATCGAGCCGCGCATGGGGCTCCCTGCTCCATGGGAAGCCTGCTTCTCCCTCTCTAACTCCCCCTGCTTGTGTTCCCTCTCTAGCTGTGTTTCTCTCTGTCAAATAAATAAATAAAATCTTTAAGGAAAAAAAAAAGTGATTTCCAGTATTTTGACAGATACCTTTTTAACAATCTGATAGTCTCTGTATAAGGATAGAATCAAGAATGAGAAATAATCAGGGTTCGGTTATGATTGCCCCAGAAGTTAATCCTATAAGAAAACAGTGATATGTTACATAAAGGTGAAAATATTAGAGAAATATTTGAAGAATTTGAGCATTTGTTTTCTTTTTCACTTTGAGATTATATGGGTGTTTATAATAGTTTTACAAACAGGACATTAATATTATCGTTTGGGGCCCTGTTCTTTTAATTATGAATTTCTCTAGTGAAGCTCCTTGTGCTCTTTCTCAATTAATTATAAGATTTAAACTTTTGTTTCTTTTTTTAAACTTCTTATCAGGATATGGTTATACAAGCTCTTCAGAAAACTAATAACAGAAGTATAGAGGCAGCAATCGAATTCATTAGTAAAATGAGTTACCAAGATCCTCGCCGGGAACAGATGGCTGCTGCAGCTGCCAGACCTATCAATGCCAGCTTGAAACCAGGTGATTAAGCAAACATTTTTTTTCTCATTTCTTAGAGCATTGTTTTAAAATATTTATGTCAATTTTTTTTTTAAGATTTTATTTATTTATTTGACACAGAGCGAGATCGAGAGCAGCAGGACAGGCAGGCAGGCAAGCAGAGGAAGAAAGCCAGTCAGGCTCCCCGCAGAGCAAGGAGCCCAGGTGATGCAGGGCTTGATCCAAGGACCCTGGAATCATGATGTGAGCCGAAGGCAGACGCCTAACCGCTTGAGCCACCCAGGCACCCCTATCTATGTCAGCTCTTTAGTCTTAGAAATGTTAAAAGCATCGCAGGGAGTCTCATCAGAGTAATAGCATGATAGTGTTAATACCAAAATGAATTTGAGGATGGGGCCCTTAAAATTTCATAAGTAATTCTGATAAGCAGCGAAGGAGGTTGAAAACTATTTGACTGGTTATACTGAAGCCGAATTATTATTTTTTTTTTACCACAGATATCACAGTCAAACTATTCTTTTTTCTTTTTATAAAAATCTTGTTTTATCATAAGAGAGAAAGGTGTTCATCACAGAATATTTATAAAGTAAGTAAGGAAAAGAAGATGCCACTATTAATACCTGTAAGATTGTGGTGTGTTTTTTTCTCAGTCTTTTTTCCTGTGGAAAACCTGCATGGTTTTACATGTGTGTATTTTGATTCTTACTGTTAAAGCAAAAAATGCAGTCCTACTAAAACCTTCTTAATTCACTTAATATACTGTGTATAACTTTCCTTGTTATTAAATGGTCTATAAAATAATTTTAGTAACTACATTTAGAGATTTATTACATACCTTATGTAACCAGTCTCTCATTTTTTTATATTTGCCTTGTTTCCCTTTTTTGCCACTGTAGACAGCACTTTGTACCTAAATCTTCATACATTCCTGATGATTTTGTAAAGGAAATTACCAAAATCTTGTAAAAATTTAAGGTTTTTCTTAGGTATTGCTGTCTAGAAAGGTATTCCCAACTTACATTCTCCTAATGAGTTTAATATAAGAATGCCTATATTTGTAAATCCTCGGTATTAATGATTTTTGTAATTTAATGGCTGTGGAAATACTGTCTCATTTGATATTCACATTTCTTTGATCAGTGGTATTAAACACTTGGTTACCAATTTTTTTTTATTATTTATTTATTGTGTTTTTTTTAAGTTGAATTTTTATTCTTTGTTTATCTCCTTTTATTGATTTATGAGAGGCCTTATGTATTCATTCTTGTTTTCATTCAGCAAAATTTTATTTTCAACCACTGTTTCAGGCTCTTTGCTCAGCATTGGGTATAATGTTCTTGCCATTTTGTAGGGCTGACATTCTAGTAAGGGAGATCATTCTCACAAGTACACGTAAGATTACAGCTACATACATGTGAATGAAGCAGGGTGAGGGGAACAGTACTGTGGACTCACATCATAGAGGGGTTTTGACCTAATCAGGGAGTTGAGACCTTGCTGTGAAACTGATAGTAGAGCTGATAGCTGAAGAAAGACTAAGGTTAATGAGAAGGATTTAGTGAGGAAGGGTGTTTGGGAGGTTTTGTTGCTACACCGTAAGAACTGAACGTGGCTAGGACGCTGAAAACAAGAGTATACGGTAGGACTGGAGAAATACACAGGCCTGACTATGCAGGACTATCTTTTGATCTTATCCTAAGAGCAGCAGGAAGTCAGGGAAACTTCAAGCAGGGTAATAATTTGATTAGATTTGTGTTTCAAAAAGATGGCTGCAGTGGATAAGAATGGATTGGGGGTTGGGTATTGGGATGGACTGGTTAAGAGATACAGTAATTCCCAGGAAAGGAAGGTTATTTATTTATTTATTTATTCATTCATTCATTCATTTATTTATTGTTGCTGTTGATCTTTTTTTTTTTTTTTAAAGATTTTATTTATTTATTTGACAGAGAAAAACAGAGCTAGAGAGGGAACACAAGCAGAGGGACTGAGAGAGGGAGAAGCAGGCTTCCCACCGAGCAGGAATCCCGATGCGGGACTCGATCCCTGGTCTCCAGGATCATGACCTGAGCAGAAAGCAGTCGCTTAACCAACTGAGCCACTCAGGCACCCTAAGGAAGGTTATTTAGACTGGAGGAGGGTAGTGGAGAAAAGTGAATGAATTAAGAGAGATGAGAGGGGTAAAGTCAAGGATGCGGTGATAGATAACATATGAGGAGTAATACTGGAGAGGAATGACTTTTAGGCTTCTGGTACAGAAATATAGATGCAGTGTGGTGATACCCCACATTATAAAAGCGAATGCCAAGAGAGAACAGGATTTGATGGGAAAAGATTGTAAGTCTGGTTTTTGACATCAGGTTGAGTTAGATTCATTGAATTATCCAAATGAAGATGTTGGGTGGGGAGCTGGATATATATACAATTAGCCCTGTGTATGAAATAGGTCAGTAAGGAAGATAATGTAGACAAAAATGACAAGATGGCCTAGAACCAAGCCTGTTACTTAGTAGCTGGCAGGAGAGGATAAGCTTGCAAAGACAGAAGAATTAGCTGAAGAAGAAGGAAATAAAAGAACAATGTCTTGAAGGCCGAGTGTATATTTTATAAAATACTAATCTGTAATGCATTAGAAATTTAAAAAATAAAAGATCTTCACCAGATAAGCATACTCTTGCTAATGTCATCATTGTACCCTCATAGAAAAACTTCTCAAAGTGTTGTTTATACATGAATTCTTTACCTCACATCCATTTATTCCTCAGCCAACTCTAATATGAATTATGTTCCCATGGCTAAACAGAAACAAGTTACCCCATGTGTTACGGGCTGAATGGTGTCTTTCCTCCACCAATTCAGGAAGTCCTGATTTCTAGGACCTCAAAATTTGTATTTGTAGACAGAGTTTTTAAGAAGGCAATTAAGGTTAAGGTCATTTAGGGTGGGCCCTAATTTTATAAAATACAAAAATGATGAATTATTCCAAAATTTTAAAAAATGACATATGTAAGTACAAGTATCTTATTATTATATTTAACAGACATAAAATTTCACTGATAGATTTCTGTAAAAGTTACTAAGTTTTTGTTTTCCACTTCCATACTTACAGTAGCAACATTTTGAGGTAGTGCTCCTGAGAATGGAGGGAGAGCCTTGTTTGTTTAATAGTAAAGATTTAGGCATGTTTAAAAGATAATTGCAAAACTCCAGTTAAGAGAAAGAAATTAAATACTCAAGAGAAAAGGATCAGGTAAGATTCCTGAGAAGCCAGGAAAAGAAAAGATCCAAAGCATAGGATGAGAGATTATTAACCTTATAGAGGAAGAGGACTCAACCATTTTGCTCTAACAGAAACACAGGGCTAGGTTATGTGGGAGAAGATAAGGGAGTTCCTTTCTGATGCCTTCATTTTTCTCTGAAGAGGAAAATGAGGTCATCTACTGAGAGTGGTGTGTGAGAAATAGGACAGGCAATTTAAGGGGACCCCAGGACTAGAGAGAGTTGTAGTGGAGACCAAAAGAAACAGTAGGATTTCCTGGCAGTGCTAAAGCCGTTTGATGATGCTGAGCATTGAATTTATGGTAGAATCAATCTGCAGTTTACATCACCTTTTCTAGCAAGCAGGAAAAAAAGTTGGATAACTGGAATCATCTGTGACTAGAGTTCTACTAAACAAGTACAAAATAAGATAGATAAAGGGGAGGACAGAATATTGCTGAAAGGGTTATTTAAGTCCTTAATCAGGGCATATTCCTGCTCTGTTATTAGTGGCTTTTCATTCCTTCTAGACTCCTCTTGATGGCTTTGCTGCTGTCAGACTTCCTCTGGTACCCCACTTCCCTTCATCTACTGCTCTCCAGCCATTCTGGATTTCTTTTTTTTAAAGATTATTTTATTTATTTATTTGACAGAGAGATAGATCACAAGTAGGCAGAGAGGCAGGCAGAGAGAGAGTAGGAACCAGGCTCTCTGCTCAGCAGAGAGCCTGATGTGGGCCTTGATCCGAGGACCCTGAGATCATGACCTGAGCTGAAGGCAGAGGCTTTAACCCACTGAGCCACCCAGGTGCCCTGAATTTCTTTTTGTTTTGGAAAATAGCAAGTTCCCACCTCAGGACCTTTGCTTAATCTTAGATCATATGGCATCTTGGTGGAGCTTTTTCTCACTACTAAATCTCGTGCCTTCTATCTCCCTGTTACTTTCTACCATTTTGAGACCATTTATAGCTCCTTCATTGGATTTATCGTATCCAGGTGTTACCTTGCTTATTTATTTACTTGTTTATTGTCAGTCTTCTCCCCCAAGAATGGAGGTTTCATGGGGCCATGGATATTTGTTCACCACTGTACTTGGATTATGTAGATGCTCAATAAAAAATTAATGAATAGAAATGAGGGGAGGAGAAAAGGAATAGAGGGGAGGAAGTACTGGATCATGGATTTAAATTAGCTGAAGTATTTTATAAAGAAAGTGTAGGACTAATGAAGTAGGGATATGAAGGTCTTGGTGAAGTTGAAAAACACTTATAGTGGTGGTTAAACATGAAAGGAGAGTTATAGTTCAAGTGTATAAGCCTTAAAGAAATGATTTTGAAAAAAGCAGATACGGGTAATATCAAAATTAGAAATACGATCTTAGGAGTGATATTGGAGGTTGAGGGAAGGAGGTCAAGAAACTGAGAGATGAGGGTGATGGGTGGTTTGTCCATATGGGCAAGTTGAAGTTACAGAATGTTGGTAGGGCTTAGGGTAGACTGAATGTCAAAACTATGGGTGAAGGAGGATGAGCAAATAAGAGTTGATTGAGGGCGCGCCTGGGTGGCTCAGTGGGTTAAAGCCTCTGCTTTCAGCTCGGGTCGTGATCTCAGGGTCCTGGGATCAAGGCCCACATCGAGCTCTCTGCTCAGCAGGGAGCCTGCTTCCTCCTCTCTCTCTGCCTGCCTCTCTGCCTACTTACGATCTCTCTCT
>PITA01033214.1:0-13032 GCA_004023965.1 Spilogale gracilis | reverse complement strand
CCACCCCCTCCCTCCAAGTCCCTCAGTTTGTTTCTGTGTCCAAAGTCTCTCATGTTTTGTTTCTCTCCCTGAATTACCCTACTTCCCATTTACTTTCCTTCTCCTACTATCTTCTGTATTTACCCTTATGCACCACAAGTAAGTGAAACCATGTGATACTTGACTTTCTCTACTTGGCTTATTGCACTCAGCATAATCTCTTCCAATCCAGTCCATGTTGCTACAAAAGTTGGATATTCAACCTTTCTGATGGAGGCATAGTATTTCATTGTGTATATGTACCACATCTTCTTTATCCATTCATCTATTGAAGGGCACCTTGGCTCTTTCCACAGTTGTGGCCATTGCTGCTATGAACATTGGGGTACATTTCACCCTTCTTTTCACTACATCTGTATCTTCAGTGTAAATGCCCAGTAGTGCCATTTCAGGGTCATAGGGTAGTTCTATTTTTAATTTTTTAAGGAATCTCCACACTGTTTTTCAAAGCAGCTGCACCAACTTGCATTCCCACCAACAGTGTAAGAGGGTTCCCCTTTCTCCGCAGCCTCTCCAATACTTGTTGTTTCCTGACTTGTTAATTTTGGCCATTCTGACTGCTGTAAGGTGGTATCTCAAAATTCAGATGTGAATTTCCCTGATAGCTAGTGACGCTGAACATTTTTTCATGTGTCTGTTAGCCATTTGTATGTCTTCTATGGTGAAGTGCCTCTTCATGTCTCTTGCCCATTTTTTGATGTATTCATCTTCTTTTTGGATGTTGACGTTGAATAGTTCTTTATAGATCTTGGATATCAGCCCTTTGTTTGTAGTGTCATTTGCAAATATCCTCTCCCATTCTGTGGGTTGTTAGAAAGGCATATTCTTACTGAATATTGAATAAGAACTTGTCCTACAACTTTATATCAAGGAATTTTATGAATTGAAAAAAATGGATGCTAAATATATAAAAGTTAAGATTTCTTAGAAACAGTAAAAAATATTTACTTTTCTTAGTTGACTTATAATACAAAACTTAGTCACCCAAAACCTTGAAAGATATGACAAACAGGGTCTCCTTGAGGGACATAGAACTTGGTAAAATCTGCTTATTTTGATTTTTTAATTAAAATTGGTATAAAAATAACACTGCAAGTGCTAACTA
The DNA here is from genome assembly GCA_004023965.1 of Spilogale gracilis. Taxonomy (NCBI): domain Eukaryota; kingdom Metazoa; phylum Chordata; class Mammalia; order Carnivora; family Mephitidae; genus Spilogale; species Spilogale gracilis. The sequence continues at coordinate 11,888 of PITA01033214.1, read as the reverse complement.
ACCATTTTTCTATGTGCTTATATTAAAATCTGCTCTATTTTATGCTCATGATGAATCTCAATCTGCTATAAGATAGAGAGTGTTCAGCCGGACTCTGGGAGAGGAATTATTGTTAGATACCTGGAAGTCTAATGACTGACGAATCTGACACTCTACCCTGAACTTTGAGATCTGAGTTGGTGTCTCTGCTCCTAGGGCAAACAGCTTAGGGCATAGATGGCACTTTATCTCCGAAGTTTCTGCATATTAGGAGTAAGGTGCAATCTGTCATTTATAGAAGAGAAAGATTTTCCCATCCTCCCAAATCAAGCTGCAGTAGCCTCTTTATAAATTAGCAACAGATTACATACTCATATCTACACTTTTATTATTATGTAGACCTTACCATAACAGAATTAAACTCCAAAGAGTTTTTTTCTAAAGAGTGGCCCCAGAGTGCATTTCTGGGGGAAAAAAAAAAAGTCTCAATGAATTAATTATATAATGTTATTCACATGGGTTATTTATAAAAATTGTTCATATACTTGACTACACAGGATAATTTGTTCCATGGGAAAAATGCATAAGCTAGATCACAACATTTTACATATCCAGTTGAAAATTAATAATGGCCATAATTTAAAAAAAATCTATCCACTCTAGAACTTTCAAAGATATAGCTTTCTAAACAATTATTGAAAATCAAAATAAAACACAAAGTTAAAATTATTCAGAGATTCTGAAAAAATTTAGATGAAATATTATAATATGTAGATAAAACTCTACTCACAAGAAAATGTGTAGTATTTTTTTTTCAAAGATTTTATTTATTTGACAGAGAGAAACACAGCCAGAGAGGGAACACAAGCAGGGGGAGTAAGAGAGGGAGAAGCAGGCTTCCCGCAGAGCAGGGAGCCCGATGTGGAACTCGATCCGGGGTCTCCGGGATCATGACCTGAGCCGAAAGCAGTCGCTTAACCGACTAAGCCACCCAGGCACCCCTGTGTAATATTTTTTTAAAGGACAAATGAGAGAGGATAATAGATGAGCACACTTCAATAAAAAGTTTAAATAATATTAAGTATTAAATTTAAGTAAGCAGAAAAAGATTGTAGAATATTAATTAACTGAAAAATAGGAAAAACAGGATGTAAAATAAAATCAAAAGCAGATTATTCCAAAATGTACCCTTGGGTAATTCTTTTTAAGATCCTGATTAAGATACAACTTACATACCTCACAATTCTATTATTTAAAATATAAAATCCAAGGCACCTGGCTGGCTTAGTCAGAGCATGTCACTCTTAATCTCGGGTTAGTGAGTTTTGAACTTCATGTTGGATGCAGAATTTACTTAAAGTAAAAAAAAATAAAGTATAAAATTCATTTTTAATATATTCATGAGGCTGTGCAACCACTGTCCAGAGTAGGACATTTTGTTTTCTTTAAAAGAAACTTTGGGGGCGCCTGGGTGGCTCAGTTGGTTAAGCGACTGCCTTCGACTCAGGTCATGATCCTGGAGACCCGGGATCGAGCCCCAAATCGGGCTCCCTGCTCGGCGGGAAGCCTGCTTCTCCCTCTCTCACTCCCCCTGCTTGTGTTCCCTCTCTAACTGTGTTTCTCTCTGTCAAATAAATAAATTTTAAAAACAAAACAAAACAAAACAAAAAATAAAAGAAACTTTGTATATACTATTGGTCATCTCCCCTTCTGCCCTCTCCTGAACCTAAAAAAGCACTAATCGAATTTCTATTTCTGTAGATTTGCCTATTCTGGCCATTTAATATAAAGAGAATCATAAAATATGCAGTCTTTTGAGACTAGATTCCTTCACCTAAATAATGTGTTCGAAGGTCATCTATTGGTATGATCATATGATTTTTATTCCTTAGTCTGTTGATTTGATGGAGCACATTATTTGATTTTCAAGTGTTGATCCAACCTGCATATTTCTCCTACTTACCCATTGTATATAATTATTTTTGTTTATTCTTGGAATCAGTTTGATAATATTTTGTTGAGGAGTTTTGCATCTATATTCTTAGAGATTCTGGGTTTTGGTTCTCCTTTCTTGTAATGTCTTTGTTTGGTGTTAATATTCAGGTAATACTGGCTGATAGGAAAGGTCAGTAAGTATTCTCTCTGCTTCTGCTTTCTGGAAGAGATTGTAGAAAATTCATATAATTTCTTTCTTTTTTAAGATTTATTTATTTGAGTGATCGGGAAAGAGAGACCAAAGTGGAAGGAGCTGAGGGAGAGGATGAGAGAATCTGAGCAAACTATACTAAGCTCAGAGCCTGAAGCAGGGCTGGATCTCTGAGATCATGACCTGAGATCATGACCTGAGCCAAAACCAAGAGTCAGAGATTTAACCGACTGTGCTACACAGGCACCCCTATAATTTCTTTCTTAAGTGTTTGGTAGAATTCATTGATTAACCCATTTGGACCTAGTGCTTTCTGTTTTATAGGTAATTAATTATTGCTTCAATTTCTTTAATAGATATAGGGCTTATTCAGATACTCTGTTTCTCTCATTTTTTTAAAGATTGTATTTATTTATTTATTTGTTTGTTTGTTTGTTTGTTTGAGAAAGAGAGAGACCATAAGAGAGGGGACAATCGGAGGGAGAAGCCAGGCTCCCCACTGAGCGGGGACCCCCATGCAGGACTCGATCCTGGGACTCCAAGATCATGACCTGAGCAAAAGACAGTTGCTTAACCAATTGAGACACCCAGGTGTCCCTCAGATATTCTGTTTTTCTATGAGTTTAGGTAGATTGTGTCATTGAAAGGATTGGTCCATTTCATCTAGATTTATCAAATTTGTGGGCATAGAATTCTTCCAATATTCCTTTATTAATGTCATGGGATCTATAGTCATAGTCCATCTTTCATTTCTAATATTAGTAATTTGTGTCTTTTCTCGTGTTCTCTTAGTTAACCTGGCTTATTGATTTTATCCATCTTTTCAAAGAACCATTTTTTGGTTTTGTTGAATTTTTCTTCAGATTTCTTGTTTTCAATTTCATTGGTCTAGTCTAATTTTTAGTATTTCTTTTGTTCTGTTTACTTGGGATTTAATTTGCTTTTTTCTTCTAAAATGATTTGTTTTAAATCTTTATTCTTTTCTAATACATGCATTCAGTAATTGACATACATTTCACTTTGAGCATTTTTTTGGTTACATCTGACAACTTTTGGTCAGTGGCATTTTCATTTTATTTAGTTCAAACTATTTTTAATTTCTCTTGATTATTTAGGAACTTGGAGGCATAGTTTTTGTGAAGTATATTTCCCCTATAGTGGGCAGCCTCTGACCTTCTTCCAATTATTCTCATCCTTGTTTTTTACTTCTTAGTCTGGCTACATAGTGGTAATCTCAGTATCATCATAATCTGCTTGTTGGCCAAAGATTGTGCTGAAGTCCCTTTAGCCTGTTAGATTTACCTTTACATCAGATGTGCATGCTTGGAGTTTTCAATTATAGGGAATTTGCCTTTTGGGGGTCCAAACTACTTTTTTTTTTTTTTTTTTTTTTTTTTTTTTTTTTTTTTTTTTTTTTTTTTTTTTTTTTTTTTTTTTTTTTTTTTTTTTTTAAGGAGCTTAGAGGTTCTCTCTTTGATTACTCCCAAGAGGCTACAAGTTCAAGCATACATACAGTCTCCCTGACTACCAGGAAGGACAATATGATTTTTAAACCTGGCTTCCATAGAGTCACCAAAAAGAGCAGCTTATGTTTTCTCAGTGTTTGGTTAGAAGTTATTTTCAGGTTCTTTGTGCCATGAGACCCCATCCCTATATGGGTTGGTCTGTGTGCAGATTAACAAGTATAAAGGAGAACCTCCCTTGAAGACAGCAGCAAATCTCTTCAGAGGTCTCTTTGCTGAATGTCATCCTCTGCCCTTTCCTTAAGCAGTCCCTACTGAAGCTATGGAGATGACTTTTGGACCTCACAGTTCCCAATAAACATCTTTGTCACAGATCTGTAGAATTAAAAATGCAGACAGATATATAATTGTCAAACATTTAATTGTTGTAATAGTTTTATACCTATAATAAAGTGCCATCATTTCCTCATGATAACTAACATTTCCCAAAAGAACAAGCATTTTATTACTACAAAGAATGAAAAGAGTGTAATGTTATAATAAAATAGTCTTAAACTGTATAAATGTGGAGAATTCTGTACATTTCCTGTTTCTTTTTCATTTCCCCTTGATTGCAGGGGGGGGGGCGCATCTTATAGCAGCAGACAACAGTCCAGACATTTTTAACTATTAAACTACCAACTGCCTGCAGGAAGCTTGGATTTTGTTTCTGCTAAGTAAACTTGACAATTGTTTGTCAGTTATTAAGTAATTCATTCATTCACATCTGAGTACCAGATACTATTCAAGGTGCTTGGGATACATACATTATAAAACACAAAAAATTAACCACATGGAATTTCCATTCTAGTGGGCAAGAAAGAATAAAACAAAGTATGTATGTAAATTATACAGTAAACTGAAAAGTGGTAGCGTTGAGTAAGAGAGAGTTGAAAAAGAATGAGGAAAAATATGTTCAATGTTATATTAGAAGGTCAGTTTTATTTGGAATGGTATGTGTATATAAATACATTCACACACACACATATATATACATTTATATGTATATGTATGCATCTGCTGACATATATATATATGTTCATATATACATATTGTTTGATCACCTAAACTTTTATGAACACATGTATATCTATTTTTGTGTGTGTGTCTGTGTGCACATAAACATACAGGTATATACATATATAATCACTCTATCAATCTTTTATGATTAGACATGTATATATAAGCATACACATACACACAAAATTCTACCCCCTAAACTTACAATTAATTTCATTAGGACTCATAATCTTTTAACTGGATATTTGAGGTTTATATATTCTCAATTTTGTTTTTCTCTTCTTCACTATGTTCATCTTTGTGCTCTTTCCTGTCTTTTATGTATTTATCTATTTATTCATTATTTGTTTGTTTTAGTGCAGACACGTCTATAAATTACTCTGGTCCACCTCTTTCGTTTCAGCTGCTTCAGTTCCTTAGAATTCTGTTTCCACTTTCTTTCCTTTCAGATTTGACATCTCACTTCTGCCTTATTAGTTGGCATGGTATTGCTTTTATTTCCCTATTCTTCTCTACCAGTGATCATGTAAGAGATGAAGAGTGTCTAAAATTGTAAATCTTATACTTCCTTTTGTTAGTTTTTAGTAGACCATGAATCTTATATGAGCTGTCCTCCTTTTTAAAATTTTTTTTAAGATTTTATTTTTAAGTAATGTCCTTCTTATAATACAACATACAGCTTTTGAACATGAACTTCATCAGACCCTTCTGTCCTCTGCCACCCTTCCTCTAAAATACACTTTTACCTGAATATAGGTATTATACACAATTCTGTAAGTCTGGATAGTATTATGTGGTCAGTTTTTATTAACAGATTGAAAATCCTATCTCCTGACATTGAATGTTTTGTTTCATTTTGTTTTAAAATAGGTTCTACACTCAAACATGGGGCTTGAACTCACAACCCCAGGATCAAGAGCCGCATGTTCTACTGATTAGGCTGGCCGGGTGCCCTCCAATGTTAAAATATATAGGTATTTATACTGAGTATTACTTTTCTGTTAGCAAATACATTTTATGTCCTTAACTTGATATTGCACATGTGTGTTCCTAATGATTTAAGAAAGTATATTTTCTGTGATAAAGTATCATAGTACTTATCTACCTCTTTTACTTTTTCTCTGGTTCAAATTATACCTCAAGTAAGTCTGAAATTCCTCAGTCAATATCACTGATCCTTTCCAATCCTTTCCAATTCCTGGAAATACTATGTTTTGAGTCTTCTTCTGTGTAATGAAAAGTATTTTGAAAGTGATTAAATTATCTGCAAAAGCATCACGTTAATATCATGCATCTTGGAATGAGGAATATCAGAAACTATGATGACTGATGGGGGAAAACCTGTGGTCTCAGATGGCTGACCAAACCAACAAGGGAATTCAAGTCCCTATAACAAAGCCCTCCGGGTTCTTCCCTGCCCTGTTTCCCCTGTGCAGCATGCGAAAGTACCAAGTATGTGCAAGTAGAGGGCTATAAATTACCCTCCCTACTTGTGCTTGGGGGTTCAGATCTTTGGGGAACAGTCTCCTCTGAGTGTGCTGGTGTTAATTAAACCTCCAATCCTCCAAAGTCTCCGAGTGCCGCTTGGTTCTTCTGCCAGGATCCAGTCCAGTTTTCTGCAACATTTTATTCCCTAATCAGGAAACCCAACTGCTGTGGCCCATTGTTGCCACCAGTTTGGGGCAACAGCGCAGCGGTTATGGAATTAGGGATCATAAGGGAGAAAATGCGCCCTGCCAAATTTTCAGCTGTCTCCCACCTGGTTGCCTCAGACTGGCTGCTTTGCTGTTCCCACTGGACTCAAAGGAGACTTGGGAGGTGAGGACTTGGTCCAGACGTTGGATTCCAGTAAGGCCTGGGGCCCCAGGACACAGCCAGACCCACCCGTCAGGGTGGAAGGGGAAACTGATCACTTCCCAGAGACCTCTTAGAGGTCTCACAGGTAAGGACTCCCCTGGGGGGAGGTCCCTTAGGTCTGGAACCTCCCCAAAAAGGGGAAAAGGAAGGAATTTCCAAAAGGAATTCTACAGGCCAGGGCTTCCCAGGGGGGAGGAACTGTAAGAACCTCTGGAGTGAATGTGTGAGTGGATGTGCAGTTTCACCTGGCTTGCCAGGTGGACTGATTCTGTGGCTCCAGGGGAGGGCATCTGGCTGGGCTCTCCTCTGGAGGTGTAAAATGGTTGCCACTCAGAATGATGGTTGTGAGGCGAACTAGGACATCTGACCACAGGTGAGCCCAACAATATAAACATTTCCCAGAACTCGGAGCTGGAAAGCACCCAACCATCCCTGGCCCATTAAAAAGCTGTAATAAATCACCCCACTGCACTATCATGCATAAGCAACTATTCCTGCTTCTGTAGGAGAATAAGCTTATTGTTGTCGCTTTGCTACTAAATGGAGACATGCCCACCTAGATATGTCTCTTTTCTTTAAAAACCCAGACCCAGAGGGCCCTAAGGTTGGGGCCATCACAAGAGACCAGACTCTCTAGCCAGTAGTCACTGGTCAGTTATAATAAGCCTCTCATTGTCTAACCCTTAATGGTGTTGGTGGCGATTCACTGAGCGTGCCCTATAACATTTGTGAGAGGTCCCAGGATGCAGCACTCAGTCCTTACCACTGGTTCCATTTGAGAGCTGGTGGGTTTATAGGGGCCAAACCTCCTGGGCAGCTTTCGCTTCGACCTGAGGGGTGGGGGGATCCTTGGTAAGGCCCGATGCCCGCAGCTTTGGGTGGACTCACAATGCCATAGACAGATCATGAAAGGCACCTGGTTCACTTTAAGAGAAAAGTCTGTGGTAGTGTGCACGCATCTGTTGGGCCAAAAGGAGTCTGGACACAACATTAAATCCTAGGCCTACGGTCCCAGTGAGACGTCACTGAGCCCACCGGTCTGTTCTCTGTCTCTGGTCCCACCGATCTGTTCTCTGTCCCTGGGCCCACCGGTCTGTTCTCTGTCCCTGGGCCCACCGATCTATTCTCTGTCCCTGGGCCCACTGGTCTGTTCTCTGTCCCTGGGCCCACCGATCTATTCTCTGTCCCTGGATGCACAGGTCTGTTCTCTGTTTCTGGGTGCACTGGTGTGTTCTCTGTCTCTGTTGTCTCATTTTCTGTTGTATGTTGTCCGTACTTAAAATAATGGGACAGCAATGTTCCCAACCTTTCCACCCTAACCCCCCTTAAAATAGTCCTCTATTATTTTAAAGATTTTCAGGATGAAGCATGGAAGTCTGGAAACTGGGTCCACAAAGGGAAACTAACCACCTTTTGTTCCATAGAATGACCAACCTTTAAGGTCAGAAGGGACCGTCCACCTGGAGACAACTATAAGAGTTCAGAACATAATCTTCAGAATTCTGGGCCACCTGGATCAGATCCCATACATCATGACCTGGAGGCTTCTGGTTGAAATCAGCTACCTTAAATTAAAAGGGCCCTGACACAGGGCTCCTTGCCCTCTAATTCCTCCTCCATTCTTATTTCAAAGGCAATTCCTGACAAAAGACCACCCAGTCCTACAGGACCCTCCAGAAAAGGCAGATGTTCCCTCCCCTTATCATGCAAGCCCAAGGCCAGGATGCTAGAGAGCCTCTTAGCCCTGCCCACAGAGTGGTTCCTCTTATCAGCCCCTGCACCTGCTGGTTCCCCAGTTAGCCCCGCCTACATTGTATTCCTCTCTATGAACAGCCTACAAGCACGGACTCTTCTTCCAGGGCCATGGCCCTGGAGGAAAACCCAACCGTGGATCCCATCCTGCTAATCCTTCCAGAGAAAGGCTCCAACCCTGGGGGATGGAGGCAAGAGAATGGACCCCCAAGCCTGCATGGTCTAGGTCCTGTTCTTCACCAGGGATCTAGATAATTGGAAAAACCAGAATCCTTCATTTTCTGAGAAACCTCAGGGTTTAATCTCCCTGTTGGAGACCATGTTCTTTACCCATAAGCCCACCTGGGATGACTATCAGCAATTCCTCCAAACCCCCTTTACTTCCAAAGAAAGAGTGCATCTGTCCGGAGGTCAGGAAACTCATTTTAGGACCTGATGGGGGAACTGCAGAAAGTGTGCATCTCAAACAAGTCTTCCCCACTGAGAGGCCAAGCCTGGACCCTAACTCTAAACATGGGAAATTCCTCTCTTCTCTGGCCCAACACAGACTGCCTACCCGCCTTGTTGACGGGAAAACATGGCATCTGCTCCTTTGTTGGAACTGATGCTCTCCTAAACTGGGAACCCTTTCTCTACCCTCTGGCAGCAGTTTGCCTCTTCTGCCTCCCCATCCCTCTTCTGTTTCTGCACCACCTTGGGTGTGGCCTGCATTACTGGCTTTTAGACCATCCTTTGTGCCCTGAGGCGGGTACTCCCTCCATGTTGGAGGAGCAAGGAGAGCACCCCCTGGACACAACACCACCCACTCCAGATTTCTCCACCAGGGTCTCAGGTAAAAATTGACCTTGAGAAGGATCCAGGTGAAACATAATTCAGTATGTAAGCTAAGTTAAGTTTGTCGGTTTAATTAAGATAGACCTGTCTTTTAAGTTAGCAGTAAACATGAAACTATTCTATCAGAGTTTTCTTGGGTAATTGTTAAGATAGCTTTCAAAGTCTTTGGTAAACTAAAACTTTTAAAGTTTTGTTTAAATGATAAATGGAATTAAATTCATGGACATCTAGGCCTTTTCCAAATAGGATAAAGTGCTAAGTCATTACTGAACATGGTTTTGTGCCTTTGACTTCTTACTACAAAGAAACTAAGGATATTTGAATCCGTTGGTAAGCATATTTTGTGCTTAACTGATTCATATATTTGCCATTTAAAAAATTCTGATGTAACAGTTACAGTTACTCCTTAGTCTTCACTGGAGATTAAGGTTTCTAAAGAGTGAAAAATTCTGCTAACTGTAACTAAAACTGATGGAAATTAAAAAAAAAAACAACTCTGTATAAGAGAAACATAGGAAATTAGTAAGAAAGATTTTAAAAAAAATGGGAATGCATCTTTGTTAAAGATTTAAAAAAAAAAGTAATTTCATTCTCAATGAGATGGTTGTTTGGGGGAAAAAATGGTGTGGGACAAAATCTGAATACAAAGAAAAGTTGTAGGAGGCTTATGGAGAAAAACTTTGGAATGAAATTTCAAATATTGTCGGCAAGGACCAAGACTGAAATGAATGCATTTTAAAGTCTAAGATTGAAAGTCTGCTTTCTCTTTGTTAAAAAAAAAACAACAAAAAACAAACAAAGAAAGAAGCAAGGTTTTCTTGCATTGTTGGTCTGCTCTTGATAAGGAAATGTAAATAGTGCTTTCTCTTTGCCTGTCCAGAGAAACCAGTTTGTATGGTTTGCCTTTATCAGCTCTTTGACATCCTTAATCCTATTTAGACTTGTGCTTTAAAACTCGGTTTTAAAATCTTGATTTCAGGGGCGCCTGGGTGGCTCAGTTGGTTAAGCGACTGCCTTCGGCCCGGGATCGAGTCCCACATTGGGCTTCCTGCTCCGCGGGGAACCTGCTTCTCCCTCTCTCACTCCCTCTGCTTGTGTTCCCTCTCTGTCTGTGTTTCTCTCTGTCAAATAAATAAAATCTTAAAAATAAATAAATAAATAAATAAAATCTTGATTTCAGCTTAGGTCATGAGCTCAAGGTCATGAGATGGAGGCATCTCAGGCTCCACCCTTAGCATGGAGCCCACTTTAAGTTTGTCTCTCATTTTCTCTCTGCTCCTCCCCACTGAATGCTCTCTCTCTAAAATAATTAAATCTTTAAAAAAATCATTTAAGGGGCGCCTGGGTGGCTCAGTTGGTTGAGCGACTGCCTTCGGCTCGGGTCATGATCCCGGAGACCCGGGATTGAGTCCCACATCAGGCTTCCTGCTCGGCGGGAAGCCTGCTTCTCCCTCACTCACTCCCCCCTCTTGCTTGTGTTCCCTCTCTGGCTGTGTTTCTCTCTGTCAAATAAATAAATAAAATCTTAAAAAAAAATCATTTAAGTATTTAATCCCATCTATACCATCTCTAGGGGAAAAAATATCCTCCAAATCTCAATATTGTTGTAAAAACATAAGAAATTTGCTTATTGTATTGTAGTACACTTGTTATATTTTAGATGCATGTATGTATAGTATGTTATGTATACTATACATATAAATATATAAGTAAAATAAGTACTATGGTAGTGAAATAGCAGTATAAAAGATACAGTGTCATTAGGTAATTTTCTTTGTCTCTTGTCCAGCTTATTATAAAACCTAAAACTTGAATCCTGGCTCAGAACCCAAAGAATTGATCCTTTTTTTTTTTTCTTTTTTAAAATTTAGTATTTCATTAGGTTTCCATGCACCAACATTTAATATTTCCCCTGAACTCTCAACATAGCTATATAGACAACTTAGTAAGTTCAAACCTGTTTGTAGTCCAGTAGTGCTTTCTTTTTCCTTTTGCTGACCTTCATAAAGCCATATGCCTCATTGTCCCCATGCTTCAGGTTAGACTGAGACACAGATTACCTGCTGTGCCTGCCTTCCAGGTCATTTCAGAACCTCCACATACCATCAGCCTGGAATTTCTCCTCATAGATTTTCCTCACTGCTCTTCTGGTTCTGGTTCTGGCTCACTTGACTCCTCCCCCTTTCTACATTTACTTCATTTTGGAGGGGAACATGCATCCTCTGCAGTTTTCTGTGGATACATGAGAAGCAACATCTTGAGACTTCATCCACCTCACTGAGTTTTCTTTTATCTCCACATCTCATAAATAATTCTGTTGGATATATAGTTGGAATTCATTTTCCTCTGAAATTTGAAGACTTGCCTGTTCTATCTTTTAGCTTCCATGGTTGCTATTGCAAAGTCTAGTGATGTTCTGACTTAATTATATGTGTAGGACCTGTTTGGTCTCTTTGGAAATTTTTAGAACCATCTCTTTATCTAAATGTTCAGGATAATTTATTTTGGTGCAAAATTTTTTCATTTTATTAAATAATATGTGGGGAGTTTTTTTGGAACTAGACTTCTACACTAATATTCTTGGATATTTTCTTGTCTAATTTTTTTTTTTTTTTATTGTTACTAAAATTTTTTTTTCCAGTGTTTCAAGATTCATTCCCCATTCCCCACACCCAGTGCTCCACGCTTTAGGTGTCCCCAGTACCCACCACCAGGCTCTCCCATCCCTCCACCCCCCTCCCTCCAAGTCCCTCAGTTTGTTTCTGTGTTCAAAGTCTCTGTTGTTTCGTTTCCCTCCC
>PITA01033213.1:0-13015 GCA_004023965.1 Spilogale gracilis | reverse complement strand
GTGCAATTGCAGGGTCATAGGGTAGCTCTATTTTAATTTTTTAAGGAATCTCCACACTGTTTTCCAAAGCAGCTGCACCAGTTTACATTCCCACCAACAGTGTAAGAGGGTTCCCCTTTCTCCGCAGCCTCTCCAACACTTGTTGTTTGCTGACTTGTTAATTTTGGCCATTCTGACTGGTGTAAGGTGGTATCTCCATGTGGTTTTGATTTGAATTTCCCTGATAGCTAGTGACGCTGAACATTTTTTCATGTGTCTGTTAGCCGTTTGTATATCTTCTATGGAGAAGTGCCTCTTCATGTCTCTTGCCCATTTTTTGATGTGTTCATCTTCTTTTTGGGTGTTGAGTTTGAGTAGTTTTTTATAGATCTTGGATATCAGCCCTTTGTCTCTAGTGTAATTTGCAAATATCTTCTCCCATTCTGTGGGTTGCCTCTTTGTTTTGTTGACTGTTTCCTTTGCTGTACTTTTTATTTTGATGAAGTCCCAGAAGTTCATTTTTGCTTTTGTCTCCTTTGCCTTTGGAGACGTGTCTTGAAAGAAATTGCTGTGACCGATGTCAAAGAGGTTACTGCCTATGTTCTCTTCCAGGATTTTGATGGATTCCTGCCTCACGTTGAGGTCTTTCATCCATTTCGAGTTTGCCTTTGTGTGTGGTGTAAGAGAATGGTCTAGTTTCATTCTTCTATATGTAGCTGTCCAATTTTATGGGCAAGTTATTTAACCTCACTGATGAGATGGACTTCTCATCTATAAAACTGCACTGAACCGCTGAATAGTTACATAGGCTAAATGGGATAAGAACACTGTCCCCACCACCACTACTACCAGTGTATGATTGAAGCACTTTTGCCTGGGCTCTCCTCTACATTTCTGATACCTAGAAAAATTATATAGCATAATGCACATATAGAATGCCAGTGAAAAATCAAGTATGACATATTCAGGCTACCCCTTGTAAGGACACAGAGAAATGAACTTGCTTGATTTTTTCCATGGACTTCTTTGGGCAGTCTATTGGTCTAATGTTTGAAGTAAATCCTGACATTAATTTGGGGCAATGTGATAGAATTCCAGACAAGTCTTTCTTTGAAAATTCAGAATTGTATTTACTACCTAATTACCACCTGTAATAGTAAAATATTATAATAAATATCTTATAAACGACTATTCAGAACACTGATCAAGTATGTCTAACTCATCAGCACTATGAAATCCCTACCTATGTTTGATGAAGCTTACATTTAATACAGATTACATAATCTAAGACAAATCTACAGTAATGCTTTAAAACTCCAAACTGGAAGTCTGAAGTAATTAGGATGGTTACCTTTTTGCTCTTTTAGTACTGTATGAATTATCTTCTGTGATCTTGGGTACTTTCTTAGATATGGATGGAACGATAGTCTCTTCAAATTCTAAATGAAAGTCAAACGTCAGGGGTGTAACTGAAGTATTTTTCTTTCCTTGACTCTGAAGCCTGTTTTTCTGCAGGAAAGCCAAAATACAACATTGTGAAAAAGTGAGCACTTTATTTCACATAGAGACAATCCTCTGTGGAAAGGAATGAAATTAGTCTCACTTTATGCACACACACAGAATTTATGTGCCAGTCAATAATGGAGAAATAGTACAGATTGAAACTAGGGGGCATGTGTACCAACATCTTTTATGTCCTTGTTGTGTGACCTGAGCTGCTCTTTTCCCATCCATGAAATGAGGGGACTTTGGACTAGATGATCATGAAGACACCATCCTAATTCTAAAATTTAAAATTTAATAAAGACGTATAAATGAAGCAAAAACAATACTCATACATAGAGTTATTGGAAGGAGAGCCTGGTTTCCAACCTGCTGCTCTTACTGTCCCCATGAACGTGGTGAATCACTCCAACATTTGTCTAGTCGCATGAGCCGGAATTAGAGTTAAGAAAGCAATCATAAGACTTTGTTCAAATATTTATAGAGATGGACAGGAGAAAAGGATATAGCTAATGAGTTAGTTAAGGAGCCAAAAATATTTTCTAAAAAAATCTCTCAGCATGGCACAGAGGAATGAAGTGATGAAAAATTTGAAAGCAAGTCAAAGGATAAGAACTTCTGCTTCTGCCAACAAAGGATTAAGCGCTACAGGAATTGCCCTCCTGCTGTAAATAACTAGAAAACCAAACAAAACATATGAAAACAACTGTAATCAGGCATTAGAAAACAGGCGGGCGAACGGGGGAACCATAACCCCCAGGAAAAGGGAAACAAATGATGTACATCCCACAATAGCTCACCCTACTTATTGAAGGCAGTTTCCACACTGAGAGGCAGGGAGGGGGAACTCACATCAAACCTTTGGCCTTAACCTTGTTGAATTTAAGAGACAGAAATTGCCCCAACAATTACATTCTTGGGCGTTCACCCCAGAGAAATGAAAATTTATGTTCACACAAAAACCAGTACACAAATATTCAGAGCAACTCTCTTTAAGCTTTCTTTTAAGCAGCTCTACGTTTAAAAGCAAGATACTGAAAACAACTCAAATGTCCTTCAGTGGGTGAGTGATTGAAACTCTGTACATCCTTATAATGTCATACTACTCAGCAAAAAAGTTTATATATTATTTGTAATAATAAAGCTATTGATTCATGCAAAAATTTAGATGGGCCTCAAGGGCATTATACTGAGTGAAGAGTCAATCTCAAAATTTCACATACTGAATGATTCCACTTATATAACACCCTCAAAATTACAGTGATAGAAATGGAGAACAGATTAGCCATTGCCAGGGATAGATGGGGCGTGGGGGGTTATAGATATAAATACAGAGAAGCAATATGAGGGAGTTCTTTTATGGTTATGGGAATGTGCTGACCTTGATTGTGGTAATGATCACACAAATCTATTATGGGATAAAATCAATAAAACTGCACACACAAATGAATACAGGTTAAAAATGGTGAAAAAAATTAAATAAACTCTGTAGCCTGGTTAATAGCAATATACCAATGTTAACATGGGTTGGGACTCATACCGGTTTTGATACTGTCCATAACCCATATAAGATGATAAAATGTCCCCATCTTATATGGTGGCATCTGAGTGAAACGGACATGGGACCCCCTGTAGTACTTCTGAAACTTCCTATGAGTTGATAATTCTTTTAAAAATTATTTTCAAAAAAAAAAAAAAAAAAAAAGAAGGACCGAAGTGATTTATATATTGTTATCTCATCTTTTGGTCGTTAAAAAAGAAAATAGAGAGAAATCACCTTCATAAATGTATGTATGTGTATGGGTGACTGAATATTTATGAATATATGTAAAGATAAATGGATTTATACATACATATATAATAGTTGTATGCCTTTGCAAGAGCACAAAAGAAAATGTAGACAGATAAACCCAAACTGCTAAGTGTTTACTTCAAGAGGAAACAGTTGACGAGGCCAAAGACAATTTTTCTTAATGTGATTTTCTTTAAGTATAATCTTTAAAGATTTTATTTATTCATTTGAAAGAGAGAGAGAGCAAGTGAGCATATGCACAAGCAGAGGTAGTGGGAGAGGGAGAAGCAGGCTCCCCCTTGAGCAGGGAGCTCCTATGTGGGACGGGATTGCAGGACCCTGGGATGATGCTTAACCAACTAAGCCATTCGGGCACCCCTCTTTAAGTATGATTTTTATATATATCTGTAGGTTGCTTATTTCCAAAAGTATGTTATGATTTTATACTTTAAAAAAATAAGAAAAGTTTTAAATTTTGATTATGCATACTTTCAAAAGAATTTCCAGAGAATCCTCTCTCAGTAACACATACATTAGGCATAGTGACACAAGATTAGAAAATGCATTGAAATGCTTTGCACAAAGGATGCTCGTAGTAAAAGGTAAGAATTATTATGACTAATCATACATAAAACGGAATTTCAGGACAAATTAAATAGATTTATTTCTGGTTATATTTTCTAAAGTACATTTCATTTTAAACAAAAAATTAAAAAGGAAAGAATTTTGGGGTGCTTAAGTCCAATATGGTTGCTTTAGTAAGTTATTCCTAGCTTGTTATTTCGAAATTTGGGTAACAATAACAGAATGAATTTATTGTTTTTTCCATATTTCTCTACTTTATTTTCTGAATAAAAGGAGAACAATTATGGGGGGGAGAAAATCAGATTATTATTTAAGCTTCAAAATTTTCATTTTCAGGTTCACAAATATGTTCAGTCACTTTAGAATTCCTCTGTGCAGTTTTCTTTGATTTCTTGGACTCTATGCTCTTTATGCCTCATTTACTTACATTGTTATATTATTTTGCAAAATTTTTATAACCAAATTAAATTGCTCATATGTGTTAAGAATCAGGATTTTTAAAACTATATTCTTTTTTTAAGAAGATTTACTTATTTGAGAGAGAGAGCACATAAGGCAGGTGAGGGGCAGGGGCAGAGGAAGAGGGAGAGGGGAAGCAGACTCCCGCTGAGCAGGGAGCCAGATGCAGGGCTCCGTTCACTACCAGAGGGGTCATGGCCTGAGTGGAAGCCAAGTCTGATGCTCAGTCAACTGAGCCACCCAGACATCCCCAAAACTATATTCCTTATTAATATTTTATACATAAATTATAAAATTATAAATTTTATAAAAGTCCCATCTTTTTAGCTTTAATTTTTATGAACTTTATTTTTAATTTGGTAACTACATAAAATATTTTCTTCCTTTTAATAAACCAATTAAATAACTTTTTATATGTTAGAAAATATTAGTGAGAACTACAGTAGTCACTTACTATTTGACTACCTATTTGATTTTTTATCTTAATCACCTTAGATACATGATGTAATATGGCAGCTCTCCAATAGCCAAAATATCGAAAGAACCCAAATGTCCATCGACTAATGAATGGATATATATATAGAGACATACACACATATACACACAAGGGAATACTACTCAGCCATCAAAAAGAATGAAATCTTGCCATTTGCAATGATGTGAATGGACTTAGAGTGAATATTATGCTAAGCAAAATAAGTCAGTCAGAGAAAGACAAATACCATATGATTTCACTCATATGCGGAATTTAAGAAGCAAAACAGATGAACATAGGAGAAGAGAAGGAAAAATAAAATAAGAGAAAAACGGAGAGGGAGGCAACCATAAGAGACTCTTAACTTTAGGGAACAAACTGAAGGTTGCTGGGAAAGAGGTGGTTGGGGGAATGGGGTAACTGGGTGATGGGCATTAAGGAGGGCACTTGTTGTAATGAGCACTGGGTGTTATATGCAATTGATGAGTCACTGAACTATATCCGGAAATTAGTAATACACTATATATTAACTAACCTGAATTTAAATAAAATCTTGAAAGAAAAAAAAATATGGCAGCTATCTAGAAGTTACCTTGTATATCTAATTAAGTCTTGATAGTATAAACTTCCATGTATTACTTTTTGAACTAATATAATTATTTGCTTTCTACAAATTAGTTTATATCTCCATATTAATGCATCATTAACTAAAAAGTAAAAAGCATTCACATTTGAAACGATAACATTTCAATGATTAAATTTAATTTTAGCTTTCATTTACAAACCTTTGTTCTTCTGGCCAAGAGTATCTTTGCCTGCTCATCCAGAATATCTAACTTCTCTAAGATTTTTTCTGCCATTTTCAGTCAGTAAATTCCTATTTAAAAAGAAGAAAAGAGGAGAAATTTCCAAAACAATTAAAATTAAAACATATAATTTGATTATTTAGGCATAAGAGATCCACATTTACATTACCATTTGGGGTGCAAAAGAGAACTAGATAGACTATGTACTAAATCATGGGATTATAGATTATCTAATCTATAATCTATATTATATATTAGATATATTAGATATAATATAGATATACTTGGATTATATCCAAGTTTTTTTTAGACAGAAGTTCACATGATCAGAACTCCCAGAAGTGTGGGGACCTTAGGAATGTTTAAATGAATACTGTGACGCATACTTGAAGCAAGAGCATGTGGCTTGATTTATACCTATTTTCTTTTTGTTGTGATATAATTTTAATGAAAGTAAATGTGAAGTGTTCATATTTGTGTAACTAATTGCATGCAAATTAAATTGGTCAATGACCCAAGACTGTTAATACAGCACTTAGAAAGTCATCAGTCACACAGAGGGAGCAGCTGCCAAGCTGGTTGAGCCCTATTGTCCTAAAAACTCAAATTCTCTAGTTCATTAATATTACTGAAATTTACATCTGGCGTCAGGCAGTCCTATTAGGCTTGGGGAGCCTGAATGTTAGACATCAGGATACAAAGTACCTTTTCGATGCAAACAGCTAGAAGCCCCATGGAGGCAAACATCAGAATGTTAACCCAAAGCTCCCTCTAGATTTTTGCTCAATGAGTTGCACCTGCTCTGGTGGCATTTAAAAGTAAACATGGGGGCGCCTGGGTGGCCCAGTTGGTTAAGCGACTGCCTTCGGCTCAGGTCATGATCCCGGAGACCCGGGATCGAGTCCCACATGGGCTCCCTGCTCGGCAGGAAGCCTGTTTCCCCCTCTCTCACTCCCCCTGCTTGTGTTCCCTCTCTCGCTGTGTTTCTGTCAAATAAATAAAATCTTTAAAAAATAAATAAATAAAAGTAAACATAGTATGGTTCACAGAAAGTATTGAATTCATCAGTATTTCCAGGGAACATCAATGTCAACACTAAGTTTCTTTCCATCTCAAAAATATCTATGCTATTTCTCCCATATTGTATATTATTCAATCAGTGTTTCCCAAAATGATAATGCATGAAAAAAGGATTAAGGATTCTATGCCAAATGCTCACATTATTTAGTACTTGGTTTCTTTTAGTAGTCTTTTCTACTCTTGGACTCTTCTGGGCCATGGACTGCACGCGCATTGTTTGCCTTGTTACAAACCATATAACTTGAAGTTGCAGATTTGGAGAGGGGATAGGTAGGCAAGGATGTTAGCACACTTATGAGTACCTCAGACTTACTGGGTCTCCTATTGAAGAGTATGGGACAGATTTTAGAAGAGAATATAGATTACCTGGATACTAGGTGTTGTCTTTTCCAATCCAGGAACCAGTCCTCTCATAGATCCTAAAAATAACTAAAGGAATTTTAGTTTCTGGTTTTTTTTTTAAGCATAATATGAGTTTAAGGGGGTGGAGAAGGCTCCCATATTTCTTACCAAAATTTCTTCTATTGGGGACAAAGAATTCAATTTCTCAATAAGGTATAGAAAGGCAAATAACTGCAAGAACCAAAATATTGAAGTGAATGGGTTTCCCAGTTTGGGGAAGGGATAAATTACACAAGGGACAACTGAGGCACACAGCTTACTTGTGAGGTAACAGAAAGCATGTTTTTAGAGAATATGATATCCTGCACCTCTCACTTGTCACACGTCTTCAACAACACATCAGACATTTTAGGATGCATCATACTTTACCTTTAACACACACACACACACACACACACACACACACACAGAGCTGTAATTTGAAGGAATTGTTTTTTATTTAAAATTATTTTGCTGTAGTAAATTACTTAGCTTGATATGATTTCTAGCAAATCACTGTGAGTATCACAAGGTTTTCTTGAAGTGAGAAAACTTAAGCAACAAATTATTTTTAAGTGTCAGTGACAGTTTTATGAATACTAAATTTGACCATTAATGAAATTGACAGAATGTTATTAATTTTAGTTTTGTAGTTCATATTTTGAAGCTTATACTTTTTTTCAGTTTGCAAATGTTTTCATAGGTCATTGGCAGTGTGCCAAAGATAATGGATCATGGATAAATGGCCCTGGGAAAAAGTGGAGGTGAGGAGACACTACAGACTAACTTGCTTGCTTTCATCATTATACCAAGGGTACCAAGGGCTTAGCTGTATCTTCAAATAAACACTGAGAGCAAAGAAACATCAGGCAGGTCTAATACAAGGGTGTATCCCAACTGTTCTGCATAAACTAAAACTAATTCTTTAATGCAAAATACTGTATTACATGTTCCTCAATATAACCCTCTGTGTTTCCATCCTTTGATTCTTTTTTTTCATTTTAATGTCTACTTTAAAGCTGAATGTTTGTTTCATACTTCTACTTCAATACTTCTGTTTCTATGAGCACGTATTCTACTTTATTATTCTATTTCTGAGCATATACTATTATCAGAAGGTAAACATTCCATTAGTTTTTCATTTGGCTACTTAACTGTATTACCTAAGAGATATTGCACTAGACATTCCACCAAATCTACTGAGGAAGCTGGCACCTGGAAGACATTATCTTCCTGAGCAAGGCATAGGGGCTCTACCCTATCACTAAGAAAATAGAGACCATCGGGCTCCTGGATGGCTCAGTCAGTTAAATGACCAACTCTTGGTTTCATCTCAGGTCATGATCTCAGGGTCGTGAGATCAAGCCCCTGTCTTCTCCAAGCTCAGTACAGTTTCTGCTTGAGATTCTCTCCTTCTGCTCCTCCCACCCCCTGCTTGCAAGCAACCCTTGCAAAGAATAAATAAAATCTTTTTTTTTAAAAAAAGAAAGAAAACAGAGACCATCAAATAACTTCTTCAACTTCTCTCTCTCATGCTAAAGTCTTACTGCATCCACTCGCATCTCACTTGTATTTTAATTTTAATGGAAGTGTTTCCTTTCCCATCTATAGCTAATCCCTCCCAGGGTATTCTAGACCCTATTACCTCTGCCCTTCTAAAAGAATTACCTCGGCTGGTTGCACCCTTTCTCTGGAATCCACCAATCTCTTTTCTTCACAATTTCTTCTCCTTAGCATTCTCACACCTCTTTAGTTTTTTAAAAAAAGAAAAAAATTCTTTCCCTAATCCAACCAGCTGTTATTCTCTCTCACCTTCCCTGATTGACACACTTCTTAAAAGGCTCATCTTTACTTAAGGCTTCTAATTTCTTACATTTCTATTCCTTATTAATTTACCATCATTTGAATTCCTTCTATACTCTGGTACCATATCTACTCTCATAGGTCACCACGGTCACCATCTTGTCAATTAGTGAGCCCTTTTCTGCTCTATTTACCTTATTTGAACCCTTGTTCATGTTGACCACTCCTTTCTATGGAAACTCTGCCCTCTCTTGGTTTCTATGACAACAGTCACATCTTCTTACTCTCCAATCACTCCCTAAATACTTGTGAGAGGGAAGTGTTCCTCATCCTTAGTGTTTCTAAAGGCTCAGACCATCTTTTTCATTAATCCATACATTCTTTGGAATGACCTCCCAATCTCATAGCTTTATCTACCATCATCTATTTTCAAACAAAATCTCTCTTTTGAGTTCTAAATCTGTATTCCTAGCTCAACCCAGATTTCCCACAGGAAGCCCAAATTAGATCTAAAAGTAAACTTGTTCACATCCTTCTTCTCCCTCAGTCAAGTCTTTTTCAGCCCATAAACTTCAGCATTATAATAACAACCTTGTTACTGCAGAATGAACTCAGAAATTTCCAAGGAATACAGATGTCCAGTTGCTACCCAGGCCTGCTAAATCAGGATTTATGAAGGTGAAGATAAGGACTCTATTTTTTAAAGTCATTCTGATACAGCCATTCCCCAAAACAGGATTTGGTTACCACTCTGCTGGAAAACTCCCTTTCATCCCCTCCCTAAATATACACAATCTTTATCTTGTCTTTGCTACATCTTACATATCCTTTCTGTTTTTTTTCCTCTTATCCATTCACACTGCTATTGCTTCTGTTCAGGGTTCCATAACTCGCTGCCTGGATTATTGACATAGTTTCAAAATATGTCTATACATTTGATCCATTCTATCTTCCATTCTGTCCTTCACATTTGTATGACTTATTTTCTCACCACACACACACACACACACACACCACCACCACCACCACCACCACCACCACCACATACCTCTATGATTAAGCCTTCAATCTCTTCCTACAGCTTTTAGGACAAAGGGAAAAGCTTCAGGATTTATCATATAAGAATCATGGCTTGGTCTCCAAGTATTTAACCTCCTGCTTCTTCCTCATCTATACATGATACCTTTGTCCTGAGGAACAACTTGCAGTTTGCCAAATGTGTTGTACTCTTCTTTACTCATTGCTTGGCTTCTTCTGTTTCCTCTGCCTGCAAAGTTGTTCTTCCATTCCCTGTATTTCTAAATTCTATTCATCCTTCAAGACACAACACAAATAACACCTCTGTGGGGAAGATTTCTCTAATACACTATGATTTAAATGTACAATATCTGTGCTTACATGATAGTCTATGTGTATTGTTAACCCAGTTGGTATCACTCTCTATTAAACCATTTGATATTCTTGTTTTATTCTTCCTCTAGACTTTGTGTTTCTTGAAAGCAGGAACCATATCTAACTCATCTTTGCAACCCTGTTACTTAACAATGTGAATGAATTAACCATCAGCCATAAAGGAAATGGACAGCTATAAATGTTATGACAGATTTAACTGGCATTTATGTATTTACACATATAATTGTCAAAGTCATGTTGACATTTTTCTAGCATTTAAAACTATAGCGTTTTAAAGCATTACTTTCTCTCCCACCTTCAATCTTAGAAATGCAGCATAATGTGTTGGTTAAGAAAATGGACTTTGGAGTCAGACTGTCTGGAGTCCTTGACTCTGCTACTTATCAGCTGTGTGACTGTGGGCTAATTGCTAAACTTCTCTGTGTTGCCCCTTTTCTGTGTTGTTCCATCTGTAAAATGGAAATAAGACAATCATCTACTTCATGGAGTTGTTACAAGGTTCAGTTGAATGAATATAAGTGACATATAATATTTGGTAAATAAAATAAATAAAAACCAGTAGTCATGCACTTACCTGTTAGGGATGAGTGGGATACCTATAAGTGTTGTAAAATGCATGTTCTCCACCTGCATACCATTTCATTTTTTTCTGCCATCCCTGCCATATGTCTAACTGTCTGCTACTCCTTCTACAGTATAGTTCTTTAATTATACCTACACAAACTCCTTGGAACTTGATAAACAGTGAGAATTTAGCAATTTAGTATCTTCTATTTTAATCCAGCAATTCAGTATCTTCTGTATCATGTCATCTGGTTGTTTTGTTTCCTTTCCTTCTCAGTTCTTTCATAGTTTTACTTCTCAATTTTCTACTAAAATTGAATTCTGGGGCGCCTGGGTGGCTCAGTTGTTAAGTGACAGCCTTCAGCTCAGGTCATGATCCCAGGATCCTGGGATGAAGACCCATATCTGGCTCCTTGCTCAGCGGGGAGCCTGCTTCTCTCTCTGCTTCTACCAGCTACTCTGCCTGCTTGTGTTCTCGCTCTCTGCCAAATAAATAAATAAAAATTCTTTTTTTAAAAAAAATCTTACTCTTGAGTTCAGTGCAGAGAAACTAAAATGCGTCTTACAAACACAAGTATAGGCCTTGAATATATAGCAACCATTTAGGGAAACAACCCTGATAAGCATTACCATGTCTCCATACCAGATACGCATCAAAACCACATAATTAGGTTGTGCTCAAGTAAATAGATCTTATCATCCTCCTTTCAACCAATACATTAACTGCAGCAGAAGAGATGATCTCACTTCTGAAATACATATAGATACATCTGAAGTGTCCTTATATGTACTTACACTCGTAGGGAAATGCTCTACTCTGGAATGTCGAGTTCTTATGTGGTCACAGAAGCCTAACTCACAGAATCTTGGGGTTAGAGTGGGGTCAATAGTCTCTCACATAATTCCGTGAACTGTGAAACAACATTTGCCAGGGGCCAGCCCCAGCAACAGTCGGGAACAGCGTTGGTGATAATCAGGAGACCGGACCCGAAAGGTGGTTTGGGGATCTCTCAGAAACATTATTCTCAGGGTCCTCTATTTATAGCATGTTTTGGCTAAAGTCTAATCTAAGGAACAGTCAATTACAGACAAAGACACCCTTACTGATGCACATCACGTGTCTTGCTCAGGTGGTTTTTATCAATCATTATCCTATCAGAACTTACCTCCCCTAAATGCAGGGAGGTGAGCATGTGATCATGTGGTTATGAGATTTCTTTTATTTGAACTAAGCTAGTTACAATGCAGCTATCATACTACTATGATTGTTTTTCTCATTATCTCTATTAATTATCATGTCTTAAAAGGGTAGGGTGAAACTTAAGGCTTGAGGTAAGCATGCTAAAAGTAGGAGCAGAGAGAGGTTTAATATAATTGTAAATAGAAAGAGAGAAGTGTTTTTCAGAACTAATAAGGTGAAAAGGGAGAACAAAGAAGGCAAAGCTGCCTGGCCTCGATGACCGTGACCTTGCCTCACTCCCTCACTTTGAGGAAGGGTCATGGCAACCGTGCCTTGCAGAGGGAACCCGTATCAATGACCATGCCTCTGGTCCATGGCAAACATTGATCCCAATTGGACAAGACTTTCTGATCCTTGCTTTTAGTTCATTGTCATTGTCTTCCCCAGACCTTCACGTTTCACTTTTCCTTCCAATTGGTTACTGTACCCTACTGTCCCTAAATTGCCTGCCCCAATCTTCCTCCTCATCCCTCAAATACTGATGCTTCATAACCCCATCAGAGCTGTCTTTTTTTGATGATACTGAGTTGCTGACCAACTCCAGCTTCAGGATACAAAACTTAACTTGCTCCCCATTACCTACAGAATAACATGCAGACTCTTCAGATGACATATGAGGTGTTTGAAGAAAAGGCAGTTCAGGATCTGGCTTAGTTCACCTTTTGAGTTAATCTCCTACCAAATCTGGTCTTCTTCTGCCAAACTCTATGATTCTTATTTCCTGGATGCATCCTGTCTTTTTCCCAGGTATGTTCTTCACTCATGCTTTTCCTTTCCCTGCAATGTCCTTTCCTCATGCCTTCCAGTCTAAAGCCTACTCTTTATCAAATCCTAGTCTGAAGGCTATGCCTTCCGTGAAATTTTCCTTGATATTCTCATGTTCCTTGTCGCAGTGACAATCTCTTCCTCACATGTGCTCCTGTCATGCTTTGTCC
>PITA01033212.1:0-13019 GCA_004023965.1 Spilogale gracilis | reverse complement strand
TGACTTTCTCTTCTTGGCTTATTTCACTCAGCATAATCTCTTCCAGTCCAGTCCATGTTGCTACAAAAGTTGGATATTCATCCTTTCTGATGGAGGCGTAGTATTCCATTGTATATATGGACCACATCTTCTTTATCCATTCATCTGTTGATGGGCACCTTGGCTCTTTCCACAGTTTGGCGATTGTGGCCATTGCTGCAATGAACATTGGTGTACATATGGCCCTTCTTTTCACTACATCTGTATCTTTGGGGTAAATGCCCAGTAGTGCAATTGCAGGGTCATAGGGTAGCTCTATCTTTAATTTTTTAATGGCCGTGTTTTTTTAATTACCTTGTTATTCTTTGACTATCGAGTCTCTATTTTCATTGCAGACACCAATATGAGGGAATGTGGGTGTTTGTGTAGCAAGGATACTCATGGAATGGAGGCCTCGGGGGAACCACCATTTGTCATTAGTTAATATGGAGTAATTTATGTTCTGCCCTTGTTTGTGCCTCATCTTTAGATAAAGCTCTTTTTTCTTGGGCGAAACTGATTCCTAGCTCAAGGGCCTTTAACCAGTTTATGACCTTGTATATCTTAAGGGAGAAGGTGCTGGGAGATAGCTTCTTCAGTGATTTGATCTGAAGCTTTAGAGTAGGGCTAAGGGGATGGTCTTTATGCCTTGTTAGTAAAGAACTCTCAGTTTGATTTGTAGCAGCCTGAGGCCCTGCCAAGAATGATGTGCTTTACTTTTAAGATAAAGATCATTCAGTAAAAAGGAAGGAGATGCCAATTTCACAGCACGGGCAGGAGCAAGGCTCAGACTGCCCTTCCCTCGCTGTGACCATGTCAGGCCTTAGTGGGGTTATTTTCCAGCGGCAGGAGCTGTGCTTCTACTGCTGCCTTTTCACTGAGACTTATGGAAGTCAGTGAGTTTTTCCCTGAGGCAGGAGCCTTGCTCAGACTGCCCTCTTCCCCACTGCAAGACCTGGGCTGCTCCCAGCATAGGGGGGTGGGTTAAATATGTGAAGGGGATTAAGAAGTGCACTTACGTGTTGAGCACTAGGTGTTGTATGGAAATGTTGAATCACTATATTGTACAAATGAAACTAATATTGCACTGTATGATAATTGGAATAAAAGTGAAACCTTAAAAAATTTATTATTTCTAAAGTGATTTTCCTTTATCCTTTGTGAAAAGTTTCCATGATACAAATTATGAATGCCATTAACATTTAAACAGATATAATTAAATCTTATGTTTAGAAAGAGGTATTATTTTTTATCTAAAACTTTTCAAAAGATTTTACTTATTTATTTAGAGGGAGTGTGTATGTGAGCACGGGGAAAGGCAGAGAGAGAGGGAGAGGATCTCATGCACACTCTAACCTGAGCTCAACGTGGGGCTCAGTCTCATGACCCTGAGATCACAACCTGAGCTGAAATCAAGAGTCAGATGCTCAACTGGCTGAACCACCCAGGCACCCCTACAATTTTTACTTAAAGTATAGTTGACATATAATATTATACTAGTTTCAGGTGTAAAACACAGTGATTATATACAATTATATACTTTATGATATGCTCACCATAAGTATAGTTACCATCTGTTGCTATACAAAGTTATTACGGTATTATTGAGTATATTCCCTATGCTGTATTTTTCATCCCTATAACTTAATCATTTTATAACTGGAACTTTGTACCTCTTGATTCCCTTCACCTATTTTGTCCATCACCCCGTCCCCATCTCCTCTGAAAATCACTGATTCTCAATATTTATGAGTTTGTTTCCCTTTTTTGGTATTGTCATTTGTTCCTTTGTTTTGTGTTTTGGATTACACATAGAAGTGAAATGATATGGTTCTTGTCATTTTCTGTCTGACTTATTTCACTTAGTATAATATTCTCTAGGTCCATCGTGTTGCTGCAAAGGGCAGATGCCATTCTTTTTTATTGCTGAGTAATATTC
The DNA here is from genome assembly GCA_004023965.1 of Spilogale gracilis. Classification (NCBI taxonomy): domain Eukaryota; kingdom Metazoa; phylum Chordata; class Mammalia; order Carnivora; family Mephitidae; genus Spilogale; species Spilogale gracilis. The sequence goes on along the minus strand of PITA01033212.1, from coordinate 11,062 downwards.
CATCATGTGTATACACTACATTTTCTTTATCACTCATATATTTACAGACACTAGGGTTGTTCCCATATCTTGGCTACTGTAAATAATGTCACAATAAACATAGGGGTGCATGTATCTTTTTGAAATAGTGGTTTTGGTTTCTTCAGGTGAAAAACCAGAAGTGTAACTGTTGGATCATATGGTACTTCTATTTTTAGTGTTTTGAGGAACCTCCGTACTGTTTTCCAGAGTGGCTTCACCAATTTACATTTTTACCAACAATGCATGAAGGTTCCTATAGAAAGAGGTCTTACTGATCCTGAACATTGTATTGATCCTTAGCCTCTGAGCTAAGAGGAATATGAGTGATTATTATGATTCTAATTTATAGGTGAGAAGGTTTACATGAAGTTCTGTTCAACTTTCTTGTCCATTGCTATGTCCATAGTGTTGAGTACAGAAGGGGGTACCTGGTTGACATAGGTAGAAATTTGCTAAGTAGCAAAATAATGCAGCTCAGAGAGATATTAAGTGATCACAGGACACACAGTTACTAAGTGATGGAGGCGGCTTAGACTTAGGGCTATTTTTTCTTTAAATATTTTATTTATTTGACAGAGATAAACACAGCCAGAGAGGGAACACAAGCAGCAGGAGGGAGATAGGGAGAAGCAGGCTTCCTGCTGAGCAGGCAGCCCGATACGGAGCTCGATCACTGAAGGCAGAGGCATAACCACTGAGCCACCCAGGCGCCCCAGATTTAGGGCTTTTTATTCCAAATCTCATTCTCAGCTTTGTAATGCTAAGACCCCAGCAAGAGGCACTGAAGTAGTTTTTAGTGATAAGAGCTAAGATAAAGAAATATATTTGAAATATTAAGATGCAGGCATCTTAAATTGAATAAGGGATTATTTTACAGCTGAAATTAGTTCTGTGGTTCTGCTATGTTCAAAGGGAATTTTAAAAAATGTGAAACTGCAGAGGAAATATTGAGGGCCATGCCATTTTGGAGTTAACACTCAATTATCATGTTTCAGGGTTATTGGGCATGGGAGAACCTTTACATGTTGAAGACAAGGAATATGAAGTATACTGAGCCGAACTCCCTGAGGGCAGGATCCATGTTGGCTTGTTTACCATGTGTTCAGTGCCTGCCACAGTGGCTGATGCACACTAGGTGTTCAATTCATATTTGTTAACCAGATGATGTCCAGAAAACTAAAGTATTTGCTCCAAGATGCACATTGGTGAAGATCTTCCTGAAAGGTTGATCATACCATTGTTGGTCACCACTGTATCTTTTTAGGTCATAAACATAATCAAGTTGTTGAACCTCAGGCTGGAGGGACCTTGGTGAGACTCTAGTCCAGCCTTTGTAAATGACTCTTGCTCCGCCATTTGACTTTATGCGAGAACAAGAATGGAACTGAGAGTCTTGGTTCCTCCCCATTCTCTACTTCCTCATGACAACCCAGAAAGTCTGCGTGGGGAGTCAAGACGATCGCCTTCTCTGGAGACCAAGAATCCCTGAGGTAGTTAGTGTATGCAGAGCTGACCCAGGACATGAGGTTCTCACTCAGTCCCAAGCACCTTTCCTCTGTCCCATAGGCACCCATGGGACTGTTATACCTGAACACAGCATGTCTCTGTGTTTCTAGTTTGTTCCACTCTGAAGTCTTTGTTCTCCATTTTTAACTCATGACTGAAACTGGCCAGCCTTCACTGGGGAATTTAAAATGTATAACTTTCTCACATCTCAGCTCTACATTTCCTAGTAGTAGCGGTCGTCTGATGTCTTGTGCGTGACCACCTTTCCCCACCCTCTCAGCCCCCCTGCCCCACTGCAAGAAGAGGAAGGAGGAAGTTACTATGCACTCTGACTGTCCCTATGAAATTCTGTCTTCTTCAAGTCGATTGCAATTAGAAAAAACATTGGGAAGAGATTCGTCACCTACGTGAATACACTTATGTAAACTGTGTCTCTTATGTGTCAGACATTGTGCTAGCTCTTAAGGAAAATAGGTAAACCGTCCCAACCCTGTCCTTAAGGAGCTCACAAGCAGTGACTCTAGCCAGCTAGTGCCAGCAATAGAAACGATGATTCCAGTGTGGTGGGAAGATTTCCACAATGGAAGGGCATACAGGTTGCAATGGGAGCAGCGGGAGAAAGGGATCGGCTCTGCCTGATAGAGTGGGATAATGATTTCCTTGAGCAGGTACCAGCTGAGCTGGGTTTTAAAATTTACTCAGGACATGGTGAGGGAGAGGAGGTTCATCAGAGGCAGAGAAAATAAGAAGTAGAAAGACCCGAAGATGAGAAATGTCATGGCATGTTCAGGAAGGTCTAAAGAGTCATGTAGTCTCTTGGTTTTCAAATGTTTCTGCTTGTCTATCCGGATCTGCAAAAATGTTTTACTCATAGGAACACCTGGGTGGCTCAGTCAGTTAAGCTCTTGATTTTGGCTCAGATCACGATCTCATGGTCATGGGACTGAACCCCAAGTCAGGCTCCACACTCAGCAGGGAGTCTTCTTGAGATTCTCTTTCTCTCAAAAATAAATAAATAAATAAATCTTACAAACAAAAATGTTTTGATCACAGATCCCCCCCACACGAGCACATTAATTTAACAGCTATACACAGTAATACTGTGCCCAATCATTATGTGTATCAGAAGCATATACAAGAAAATTAAAATTAAAAATTAAAAAAATTAAAAAGCATATACAAAAATGGAAATTGAAATTCTTTTAAAGGTGAGACAAAATACATGAAGATATTCTCATATTTTTTTTAGTTGCACCCGAAGGATGGTCCCCTTCCTTTGTAGCCAGTCTATAAGGATGTCATATTCACATTCACTGCTGTATTCCTTTGTCTGGCATGGTTTCGAGCATAACTAGGCACCAATAAACAATTTGTTGGATTGAGCTGATTTTTAGTATGGCCAGAGTTAGCCTAAAGTCGTGAGCTGGTGGCAGATGCTTCTCGGCTTCACTGAAGGTGGACCTTAGTCGATTTTCCCGGGGCTTCAAGCAGTAGGGCTTTGAGTTCAATCTCTGACTCTCACGTGTTTATCTTAGGGCAGGCAAGGCCTGCACATAACTTTCCTGTCTTAGGAGGGCATTTGCACCATATAACAGGTGCAATAATATTCCCTCGTATCACATGGAGTTTGTGGCAAGTGACGAATACACGTGATATTGTAAAGCACGTGGCATGGAGGAAAATCTGATCAAAATAGTAAGTGGCACTTGTGTAAACAGGCAGACAGAATGAGGACCTTTCTTCCTCCTCCTGCTTTTACTGCTAATGATAACAACGTCAAAATCATATTCTGTGATTTTGAATCCAAGAGTCTATGACGTTGGAGTAACAGAACTCTTTCCCACCTGGCAACAAACAGAACGTAAAGTCTGTCCCAGAGCCTTGTAATTCACGGATAGATTTGAACAGGATTCAAGGCACTTTTTTAAAGTGCAGTTAACATTTTATTAGAGATTAGTTAAGATTATATCCTTTGAGGTGTATGAAGAGCACAGATCTCTTTGGCAAATTTTGGAGAAACCTGGACATAGCCTTTTTCATCTTTTTCTCCTAGAATCATTTTCTTATAAGTATGCCTGCTGACCATATTTTATCTCTACTTACTCAGCCTACAAATATTTGTTGGGTAGTCTCTGAGACCAGCTTTTGTTTGTATCAGAAGATATCAAGAAATAAACAGTGTGATTCCTGCTCTCAGGAAGATCACTTTTTGGGTAGAGAAACAGAGTAAGAATCCATGAATAATTGGAGGGCAGTTGAACAAAATATTGCAAAGAACCCTGGAGAATTAAAGCTACTGTTGTAGAAAGGAGAAATCCTTGTGACCCACAAAAGGAGGAGATGGCCTCCTGGTGAGTGGGATATGAGGAAAGGTGAGTTGGTTTTACAGCAGTTGTAGGGAAGGACAGAATTCCTAGGGTTAGGAATACCACGGGCAAAGACACACAAATGGGATAGACATAGGGAGTGTGCCTGGTTGGCTGGAGCAGGAGCCTGGGGTTGAGAACGGGGTCAACACAGTGGATAAAGGGGAGAGGCAGAGTGAGGAAGGCTCACAGGAAGTTTTTATTGCCACACAGAGGACTCGGGACCTATGGCATATCAAAAATTAAAGGGAACCTCTGACTATCCTTCTATAGCCATGAGTCAGGTGGCAGGCATGTGCTGGAAGAGTGGAGTTCCAGAGACTAAACGAGGAGACTAGAGACTAGAAAAGTAGTTGTGGCTTAAAGACACATCGAAGGATATTTCCAGGGTGTCAACAATAGAACGTGGTGACAGGTTCAACACAGGGAATGAAAGAAATTTGAGTACAAGAAACACTGATGGAGCTCCTACCAACGGCACACTGAGTGCTGGGAATATAGAAATGGATAAAGTCCTGATTTCTGCCCTTGAAAGAATTCTTAGTCCAGGGTAGCAAGGAATAGTGCCTGGGTGGCTAGACTGTTCAGGGACGCGCTCCTAGAAATCAGATGTTTGGGAAGAGGAGCAAGTTTACTAGGAAAGGATGGTTAAGAGAATGTGTGTGTTTATGGTGGAAGTAGGGTAGGGACCCACTGAAATGATGACGGATTTGTGTCTACCATGTTTTGTGTATGTTGAGTTTGGGGGAGCAGAGCTGGGGCTCTGGCGATACAACAATGAATGCCATGGATGGAAATTCTCATCCTCATATTGCTCCCTGGGTCGAGAAGAATCAGAAGCAGAAATGTTTGCTATGGAATCAGTGGTATGACACTAAGAAGTACCATGGACTATAAAATATTAAAGAATATGAAGGAGAAAATAGGTCTATCCTCAAGTGCAAATAATGGTTTGAATTTTTCACCACTGATTTCTTTTTTTTTTTTTAATAAAGATTTTATTTATTTGACAGAGAAACACAGCAGAGAGGGAACACAAGCAGGGGGAGTGAGAGAGGGAGAAGCAGGCTTCCTGCCGAGCAGGGAGCCCGATGTGGGACTTGATGTGGAACTCGATCCTGGGTCTCCAGGATCATGACCTGAGCTGAAGGCAGTCGCTTAACCAACTGAGCCACCCAGGTGCCCCCACCACTGATTTCTTAATTTAAGACTTTTACCTTGCTTTTAATTCTGATAGTTACCTCCTGATCTTCAGCTCATGCAGTCAAGAAATGTGGAATAAATATGTAAGGAAGAGTTCGACAGATCTGCTATAATAGAGAACCCACACATAGTGATGTGTTGCAAAAATGAATGGGTTTTATTCTCAGGTCGTGATAGAGAGTCACACCATAAACACATTTAATAGAATTAATTGTACCTCCAACGTGGTACCTGGACTTAGTTATTAGTATATGAATAACTGGTTGAGTGGTTTGGGTTAAGAACTTCACCAGCCTTCAGGGTAAATCATCAGAGGAGATTTAAGGAACTTAATTACAGCACATTATTGGTGCAAATGAAAGGAAATAAATTAAAAATAAATTTCAAAAGACCAGAAACAGGAGGAAGAAAGGTTATTCTTTTTTACAGAAAAGAGTTCTAGAAATAGCCGTAATAATCTAGGAAGAACTGTAAAATATTGTGATTCTCTGAACATAGATGTGTTTAATTTTATCTCTTCAGTAATAGCTTATGTTGACCCACTAATGATATTGATTATATTCAGGCCATTGTTTTTCTATTACCAAATGAACACAAACCCCTATTCTTTGGTTTATGTCCCTTTATTAAAATGCAGGTTTCAAACAATGAATCATGGAATACTACATCAAAAACTAATGATGTACTGTATGGTGTCTAACATAATAAAATAAAATAATTTTTTTTTAAATGCAGTTTTCATCATTGTTTTATTCTGAGCACCTTACTCTGGGCTGGTTCCACTTTCTGTCTGCACCTCCTCCCTTAAAACAAAGAAGTTGAGAACTTGCATTGCTTTTAAAGCAAATAGCAATCAGATCAAATCAGATCAAATATTTGTTCCTTCATTGTGTAATCAGTGGGAAAGTTACAAGTCTGATAAATGGAGAATGATTTGAGGGCATTTTAAGTGTTCTCAAGAAACTAACCAGACAGCTCATCAGCCACCCCGGGGCAGCTGTAATTGTGGTGTACAGCAGAGTCCCCTCGGACCACACCTTGGGCTTAAACAGGTGCCTGGACCTCATTTAAAAGCCAGGAGAGAGAACCCAGCAGTTCACAGAACACTGGTATCATTTACTTTTTGGTACCTAGAGTGAGGGTTTGTCATGTCTGCTTCGCTTCCTAGCATCTTGCACACAAGAAAACAAATGCTAGGAAAGGTTTTGGAGACAGGTGCAGGAGCATGGGGACATTAAACTGAGAGAAGCCTTCCGAAAGGCTGTCTGGAATCTTAACGGTTTCCGAAGAGTCCACTTTCACCTTCTCTGCCCTGCCTCCGGGAGCCTAATTAAGAGAATGTGACTTTTTAGCTGTTGCCAAGTGCGACCACCATTCAAGTGACAACTGCCAGGGGAAGATGGCTGAGAACTGACCAGATCTCTAGTTATCTGGCTGTCTTTAGAAAACACAGTCTGGGGTTTAAAGAGTGCCGTAATTCACAAGCAGCCGCAGGTCTTGGAACCATGCTGGGCATCTGGGACTTTAAATAGAGATTGGTTAAGCTTTCAGATTCTTTATTAAAACATCAGCATGATTTAAATGCCTACCCACCCACCAAACAAAACACGGAGTTATTGAGAAAATGGAGGGTCTGGGGGTGCTTATTAAAATAACGGAAGACCCATGAAAAACAGAAATATGCGAATAATACTACAGGCTTAACCATTGGTATCACCAGCTATAACCATAGGAGATACTCTTATTAATAAAGTTCGATATACTCTTTCAACTCTGGAGTCCTGATAAGTGAGAAACTGAGTTCTAGATGTAACCATTAGTTGCAATTCCAGTCACCATAGTAAACCTTTTTCTTGTCATCCGTGGGCAGGGGTTAATCACCTGTCCTCCAAGAACCTCACGTGGTTGTTCGCAAACATCAAAATGCGATGAGGTGAATGGCAGTGATTTATAAGCCACAATGTACTGAGCCCATGAACTGTGACATTACTACTATGTGGAACCTCAGTGGGGCTCAAATATATAGAAACCCAGATGCTTGGAGCATCTTGAGTCTTCCTTTCATGCTGGACGTAATTCCTTCTTGGCTGTTCCTAGTGGTTTTTTGCTTCTTCAGTCCCTCTTCTCTCTGTTCCTCAGTCTGAGTAACCTGGAATCCAGGCACATGTGGGTCTCCATCTAGGAGGTGATATGCACCAGAGCCTCCTGAAATAGGAACAAGGAGACGCCAAGTGTCTTCAGGGACCTCACCGGTACATACATATTATGTAAATTTCGCTGTAAGCGTGTCAAGTTCCTGCAAGGGTCATGAGGAACGATGTTAAGAGAGGGAAAATGTAAAGCTGGAATAAGCCGATAGCTAGATTGCTAGTAATTTCTTCTGGCTAGCCGGGTCTCTCACAGGTCTGAGGAGGATATTAGGTGCATGAAATACCATTTTCGTATGTGACCCTGAGAAGTGTTTTTGTTTTCTACGTAGTTGTAAGTGGAATGTAGATTTTTAGGTTGAGTTTCTCCCAGAATTTCGCTTTTCTTTGTGAGTCTAGCTGGCACATGAGGTGACATGAGATTCCGGTGTGCAACATGGTGATTCCACAAGTTTACACACAATGCTATGCTCACCACAAGTGTACCTGCCATGTGTCACCATGCAGCACTATTAGGATATCATTGGGTCTCTTCCCTGTGCTGTGCCCTTTATTCCCATGACTTACTCATTCTCCCAGTGTTTCATTTTACTTGCATTCTGTTAGTCACAAAACAAAATCACAACACCAGTGGAACTGATGTCTACACTCTACCCGGGTATGAAAGGTGGCCTAAACATTTGCTTCTAAGTGTGCTGAGTACTGAAAAGGGCCCACTAACCCCTGAAAGGGCCTATGGTGGAGTAACCTGGATGTTTCTCAACAGCCTTTCTTGTGACCCTTTCCTGTCTCCCAGTGTTTGTGTGTGTATGTGTGTTTGTATCACTGCTACGGAGACTCTCTGTATTCTCAGTTTTGTCTGCTTTGTCACCCTTTCGCTATAGCGAGGCTGCCTGTGGTCCCTCACTTCACAAAACTTTAGTGAACACAGCACCTTCAGATCCGGCTCCACGTCTTTGCGGGGCTGACCAGGTACCGTGGCCTTCTCCCAATTTCCGTCCTCTCTCGTGGTCTGGCTCCTTTGCTGAGCTGTCAGTGGCTTCCTGGAGGGCCCTGTCCGCAAGCCTGAGCCACATCTGTCCACACCTGCCTGGATCTTGACAGTGCTTGAGCTAAAGCTCGGACACCTGCTGTATACACATTCTGTAAAGAAGAATGTGAGCTCTTTTTTTTTTTTTTAAATAGGCTCCACACCCAGCCCCTCATGACCCTGAGATCAAGACCTGAGCTGAGACCAAGAGCCAGACACCTAACCAAATGAGCCACCCAGGCGCCTGGTGTGGGCATTTTCTGAAGGAAGAATCATTGAACGTTATTTATCTGCGCAGACCAGACACATACATGTGGTCCAAATATTCCCTCATATTAATAGAAAGGAACTAGCAGAAATGCTTTGCATTTCTGAGTTTTGCAACCTGGATGGGCACACAGCCACTGAAGGGCCCAACACCAGAGATGCAAGTTTTGCATTCTGTACTGTGCTAATGTTTCTTTCTGTCTAGCTGAAAACAAAGATGAAAACCCAGACCCTTCTACTGAATATAATTTACTGTTAGCCCTGTCCCAGGCACTCTGGGAAATATGCAAGAGAAATGAAATGGTTCTATAAGCGTAGAATTTGTAGTGTGGTTGAAGAGAATTGATGCAAATAAGAAAATAATAAGCAATATATGGGCAAACATGAGCACTGTAGAAAATAGATCACAGAGGAGTCAGGGAAACTAGACCACATCTGGTTAGATGAGAGAAGATGTCAGAAGAAGGTGGAGTGGAGCTGGACTTTGCTGGATGGGTAGGAAAAGGGATGGAGTATATCCTGCCCCCCCCCCCAAATAGGATACAAATAGGGACAGAGGCAGAAATGAAGGTGATGCATTTGGCGAAAACAAAGGCAATAAAAGAAGAGGAAAATAATTGGATAGATTCAGCTTTAACATATTATGATGGAGGCTTTGAGAGGGTGTGCATGTGTGTGCGTGCATGCCCTACATACATAGAATACAACATTTTTGTTCTGAAGAGACAACACTGGTTTCAGTTACCTGGTCCTTGAACTACAGGAACTAGTTTACTATGAGCAGTTGTTCCAGCTATGCTTGGTATGCAGTTGGAGCTCAATGTATATTGGTTGAGAAATCTTGTAGGAGCCCCTTTGCTGAAAGCAGCCTTCACAATAGCTGCAGATGTCCCTGATGACACTTTTTTTAAAAAAAGATTTATCTATTTGTGAGAGAGAGAGCAAGTGTGAGTGGGGGGAGGGCAGAGAACAGAGGGAGAGAGAGAGAGAGTGCGAGAGCGCACATCTCAAGGGGACTCTCCACTCAGTGTGGAGCCCCACTCGGGACTCGATCTCACCACCCTGAGATCATGAGTGGAGCCAAATTCAAGAGTTGTGTTTTGTTGTTGTTATTGTTGTTTTAGATTTTATTTATTTATTTGACGGAGAGAGACACAGTGAGAGAGGAAACACAAGTAGGGGAAGTGAGAGAGGGAGAAGCAAGGCCTCCCACAGAGCAGGGAGCCCGACGCAGGGCTTGGTCCCCCTGTCCTGGGATCACGACCCGAGCTGATCGACTGAGCCTCTCAGGTGCCCCGAGAGTTGGGTGTTTAAGCTACCCAGGTGCCCCCTGAAAATTCTTTTAAGGGCCCTCAAAGTACTTTTAAACCCAAAGAAACTCTCTATTCTCATGTCCTAGACCTGCACACCCAAAGCCTATGGCACTTCGGCGGCTTCAGCGTCTGTCCTGTGAGCTGAATATAGATGATTGTAACCCTGGACTGAGTTTGTAGAGCTCGCTTAGCACTTTGATATGTTCATCCTTGTTTGGAAGCCCAGAGGAAACAAAATTGCTGTTCTGTGCTCCCGGGCCTTGTGGTTTGCGGTAACTCTTTTTAGTACAAAATGTGCCCCAAAAGGCCTGTTCTATTTTGATCCCGGGAGTGAGGATTTACCCTGGGGGCTCTTCAGCATATCCATAAAAAATAGAGAAGTTAGAGTTGAAAGAGATTTTTAGAAATCATCCAGTCGGTTTTCTCATGTTCCCAGTTAGGAAGCGCAGGTCCTAATTTGGTTAAGAGTCCTCCCGACCAGAGCCACGTTAGCTGAACAGAACCCACACATACTACACATTTGGTGGCCCGACTCTTCCCAGGGGCAGCACAGTGCCTGACATCCGTGGCTCCCCCCAGACTGCGAGGACTGTGAGGTCCGCTTTCTGAGCCTGGATTCCACGTTAAGCACCTATCCCACCAACCAGACCAATTCTTTCCTCTTCTTCCTTCAAAGTCACCCACCCTCCTACATTAAACTTCCTCTCAGTCAAAATGGAGCTACCATGCCACCCTTTACACTTGCTGCTTAACTCATTCCATTTATTTTTATTTATTTCATTATGTTATGTTAGTCATCACACAATACATCATTCGTTTTTGATGCAGTGTTCCCAAACCCACCGTTGGCGTGTAACACCCAGTGCTCCATGCAGTCTGTGCCCTCCTTAACACCCCCCACCCCCTCCCCTCTGAAACCCTCAGTCTGTTTCTCGGAGTCGGTTCGTCTCCCCCTCCAATGTGCCCCCCTTCATTTTTCCCAGATTATGCTGAGTGGACTAAGTCAAGCAGAGAAAGTCAGTTATCATGTGGGTTCACTTACTTGTGGAACATAAGGAATAGCATGGAGAGCATTAACCGATTCCCATTTAGTATGAGTTCGGCTTGTCACCTGTTCCTCAGCCAAAGATCTCTCTTAAAAAAAGGAAAAAGGCTTTTATGCCATCTTATCGGATGGACCGCTGTGCTCCTCCTTAAGGAGGCGCGAGC
>PITA01033211.1:0-13019 GCA_004023965.1 Spilogale gracilis | reverse complement strand
GAAAGCTGGGAAGGGAAGAGCAGGGGAGGGAAGGGAAAAAGAGAGGAGGGCAGGAGAGAGGAGGGGAGGGAAAAGGAGGGGAGAGCAGGGGAAGGGAGAGTAGGGGAGGGAAGGGGAAAGCTGAGAAGGGAAGGGCAAGGGAGGGAAGGGAAAAAGAGAGGAGGGCAAGAGAGAGGAGGGGAGGGAAAGCTGGGAAAGGAAACCAAGGGCGGGGTGGGGCGGGTCTCCGCCGCAGGGAGGAAGCCCAGGCAGACTCCCCGCCAGGACCACCGCCAACAAGCGACCGAGGGGTCCTACCGAAGTTGAAGTCGGGGTTCCAGGCGCCGTCCTCGCTCAGGGGGCCTCGGCGGGCCACGGCTGCAGCCCGGGTGGGGAGCAGGAGGAGCAGGAGCAGGAGCAGGCTCGCAGCCGCAGGCGGTGATGCTCCAGGCACAGCGCGGGGGTCACACGGGGAGTCCATGAGCGGAAGGTCCTGCGCAGCGAGACGGGGGCATGGGGGGGGGGGTTGGGGGCCTGCTGCCGGCAAGGCTACACCGTGTGTGACGGCAGCAAAGTGCGACCTCAGGAGCAGGCGCCGGGCGCAGGGCACACGACAGCCGGAGAACGTGAGGACAACGTGAGGACGCAGAGACCGGGCAGCTGGAGAACGCAACGGCGCAGAGCACGTGAGGGCGGGAGAACAGCGAGGACGCAAAGGACGGGACAGAGTGAGACCATGAGAACACGTGGGAGAACGCAAAGACGCAGGGTAGGTGACAGCGGGAGAGCACGAGGACGCAGAGCACGTGACACTGGGAGAAGCGAGGACGCCGGGCACATGACACGAGGGGAACGGGAGGACGCTGGGCACGAACACCTGGAGAAGGCGAGGACGCCGGGCACGGACCCCGGGGGAACCCGAGGACTCGGGGCATGTGACATGGGAGAACGCGAGGACGCCGTGGACGGACACCAAGGGAACTCGAGGACGCCGGGCACGGGACACTGAAGGAACACGAAGACACGGGCACGGGACCGGGAGAACGGGAGGACACCGGGGGAACAGGAGGACACCGGGGGAACAGGAGGACACTGGAAATGGGACACCGAGGGAACGGGAGGATGCCAGGCACGTGACAGGGCACGTGACAGCGGGAGAACGGGAGGACACCGAGCACGTGACACCGGGAGAACAGGAGGGCACCGGGCATGGGACACCGAGGGAATGGGAGGACTCCAGGCATGTGACACCAGGGGAACGGGAGGACGCCAGGGATGGACACTGCGGGAATGGGAGGACGCCAGGCACGTGACGCCGGGCACGTGACACCGGGGGAAGGCTAGGACGCGGAGCATGGACATTGGGGGGACGGGAGGACTCCGGGCATGTGACACTGAAGAACACGAGGAAGCCGGGGACAGACACAGGGAAAACGCGAGGTCGGTGAGCACGGACACCGGGGAACGCCAGAATGGTGGGCACGGACGGGGGGGCGGGGGACACAATGGCGCAGGGCACATTTGAACTCCTCACCGAGGTGTTGTCCCAGTCCATGGCCCCTGCACACAGTCCACCACAGTGTGACCTGTGTTGTGAGCAGTGGAGGAACAAAGTGGACCATGTTCACTTCCCCGCCCCACTGATGGCCATTAAAACCAACTGGGCTTCTGGGGCGCCTGGGGGGCTCAGTGGGTTAAGCATCTGTCTTCAGCTCAGGTCATGATCCCAGAATTCCAGGATCAAGCCCGGCATCGGGCTGCCTGGTTGGCAGGAAGCCTGCTTCTCCCTCTCACTCCTCCTCCTCCTGTTTCCTCTCTAGCTGTGTTTCTCTCTGTCAAATAAAATCTTAAAAAAAACAACCAAAAAACCTGGACCTCAACATTTCTGTTCTAAGGGGTTTAAGCTATGAATTTAAGCTCTGTAAGACACTGGACTGTTTAGACTATTGGTTTCCTTTCAGGAGAGTTTTGGTATTTTTTACCTTTCAAAGAAATTGTCCATTTCACTTGAGTTGTTGAATTTGTGACTGTAAAGTTATTAGAAAATATTCATTTATTATCATTTCAAGGTCTGTAGCAACAATCCCTTCCATTCCTGGTATCAGTAGCTTCTATGTAGCTACTGTTTTAGTTATGAAGGCCATTGTCTCTTTGTATGCTGCTTTACTGAGTTTTCTTCCATTTGTGATATTTTCACAACTATTCTTTTTTAGTTTTGGGGGTATAAGAGCTCTTTATTTCTGATACAGGTATCATCGGATCTGTGATTTGCAAATACTTTCTTACAGCAGGTAGACTGTCTTTTCACCTTTTTGAGTCTATAACAAAAAATTTTAACTTTAAAGAAGTCCAGTTGTCTTTTGTCCAATTTTATTTTGACATTTGTACTTTTAGTGTCACATTTAAGAAATCATTGCTTAATCCAAGGTCATGAAGTGTTACTCTTATATTTTCTTTTAATAATTTTTTTTCTTTCCTATAATCCATTTTGGGTTAAATTTCATATTGTGTGAGGTAGGGGTCCAGATTCATTCTTTTGCATGTGGATATATAGTTGTCTCAGCACCATTTGTTGGAAAGACTAGTTTGTTTTTTTTCCCATTGATTGTCTTGAAACCCTGTCAAAAAATAATTGGCCATAAATGTAAGTTTTTTTCTGGGCTCTTGATTTTTTTTTTTTTTTTTTTTTTTTTTTTTTAAGATTTTATTTATTTATTTGACAGAAACACAGCTAGAGAGAGAGAACACAAGCAGTGGGGAGTGAGAGAGGGAGAAGGAGGCTTCCTGTTGAGCAGGGAGGCTGATGCGGGGCTCGATCCCCAGATTCTGGGATCATGACCTAAGCCTAAGGCAGATGCTTAATGACTGAGCCACTCATGTACCCCTCTCGATTCTGTTCTATCAATTGGTAGTTCTGTTCTTATGCAAGGTCCACACTGCTTCAAATACTATAGTTTTGTAGTAAGTTTGTTGTCACAGAATTAAACCTTCCAAATTTCTTTTGCCCCAGGATTGTTTTGTCTATTTGTAAATTTCTAAGGAAACCAGCTGGAATTTTGATAACGACCGCAATGAATTTGTAGGTCAACTTGGAGAGTATTACCATCTGTTATGGTTTGAATTGTGTCCCCCCTCCCAACAGATATGTTGAGGTCCTGCTCCCAGGAACTCAGAATGTGACTTTATTTGGAAATATGGTCATTGCAGATGTAATTAAAGTTAAAATGAGGTCAAAGTGAAGTATCCTTGATCCAAAACAACTGGTATCTCATGAGAAGAAGAGAGAGAGGCATACAGGGATTGATGGCCATGCGAAGGTGCACTGAGGCACAATCTCTGGAGGGACTGGAGGGAGTGATTCATCTATAAGCGTAGGAATGCCAAAGATTTCCAGGAGCCATGAGAAACTAAGACATGGAGATCTGCTCCCTCAGAACCCTCAGACACAATGAGCCCTATTGACACCTTGATTTTGGACTTCTGGGCTCCAGAACTGTGAAAGAATAAATTTCTATTGTTTTGTCAAGTATGTGCTACTTTGTTTTGGCAGTCTTAGGAAACTAATACATATTTTGGTACCAGGACTGGGGTCTGGCAAGTTTGAAAGCCTGGAGACTGAAGCAAGTGTCAAAGTTAAGGTCTTGGGTCTGCAATCTGCCAGGCAGGTAGGAAGACTAGAAATGGAGGCAGGATTTGTATGTGGCACTCCTTTTTTCCCCTAAGATTTTATTTATTTATTTGAGAGAGAGAGAGAGACAACAAGTAGTGGTTAGGGTCAGAGGGACAGAGAGAGAGGTAGACTTCCTACTGAATAGTCCTGGTGCGGGGCTCCATCCCAGGACTCTGGCTTCATGACCTGAGCTGAAGGCAGATGCTTAACCTACTGAGCCACCCAGGCGCCCTATGTAAGTGGCAGTTTTAAAGTGGAACTTCTCCAGGACACTTTGAGGTTTTTCTGTGAAGGTCATCAAGTGACTGGATGATGCCCACTCACATTTCAAGAGTAATCTCCTTTACTTAAAATAGACTGCAAATATTGATCACATTTACAAAATACCTTTACAGCAACATCTAGAGAACATCTGAGCAAACAACTGGACACCATAGCCTAGCCCAGTTGACACATAAAATTCACCATGACAATCCATTCCTTGTCTGTTCTGCACCCATACACATCTCTTTAATCCATTGTTAATCTCCAAATAAAGATAATAATGAAGTTGTGCTTCCTTCTAAGGTGATAGAACCTCCCTGAGTATAATTGAAAAGGCACTAACCCTTTTCAAAAGCAGGAGAGGATGAAAGTTCCATAGGTGATGCTTACTCTTCTCCTTGACACTGTATAAACACACACACACACACACACACACACACACACACACCCTTAACAAAATGAGGAAGAACTACTCCTAACAATTACAGTTTCTGCAAATGGTCATGTGGTCCTTGTAGTATCTCTAGTGCTCCACTCCTCATTCCATATCCCCTCTGCCCTCAGCAAACAGCTGTGGCTCTTGACCCAGTAGGATGACCCAGGTCTTCCTTCCTGTGAGGCCTGTGCCATAGTCCCGCCTGAATTTTGTTGTTTTCCATTGATTGAATCACAGGGCATGGTTGTGCTAGAGACACCGTGAGAAGTCTTCTGTATTCCAGATGTATTCTTCTTACCTCCATTGTGGACAGACAATTGTTTTCCTTTTGGTGTAGTTCTTGGTTTTCCTCATGATCCTTTTTATTTTGTTTGGCTTTCTAGTAATGGCTCCACCTTCTTCAGCTATATCACACTGATTCTTTAGGGTTGACCTATATCTTTAAAATTATTAAGAAGGGACAGTTCTAAACCACCCTTTGCCAATTCCTTGGGTTATGTTCTTCTGTCCAGTAACTTCAGTTCTGGATTGCACAGTGGCTTAGTTGCTTCATGGGGAATGCATCTGTGAATAAATGGGATTTGTGGCTGGAGCATGTATATATCTATTCATGGTGAATATTATGCATCTGGAAACTCTTATTTTTGAGTATTTCTATGACAAATGCCAGTGTGATGCTGTGCACGTGTAACACATGTCTCTGTTACCCTTACTCCCACACTGAGGTGATTTTGGGTGGTTACCCTTTGGTAATTTTGGGTTTTGGTGTTTCTTCTTCCATGGCTTCCTCGGTTCCCCAGGTAAAACCAGGAGGGACGTCCATGCTACCACTCTGCAACACTTGTGACCTCACTTAAAAGTCTTGGGGTTGGGGTGCCTGGGGAGCTCAGTCATTAAGTGTCTGCCTCGACTCAGGTCATGATCCCAGGGTCCCGGGATCAAGCCCCACATTGGGGGGGGGTCCCTTCTCAGTGGGAAGCCTGCTTCTTTCCTTCTCACTGCCCCTGCTTGTGTTCCCTCTCTCCCTGTTTCTCTGTCAAATAAATAAATAAAATATTAAAAAAAAAAGCTTGGGAAATGTGCATAGTTCCCCATTCTTGTTTTAAGCTGCATGTCTCCATTCTCATGGGGTCTCTCATCTCCTAAGTTTCCATAGAATCTGTCAATATCTCATAGGTAAGACTCTTCTGTTGCATCTGACCCCTGGAAATGTTCATCCTATTCATTGTCCTTTAGGACCACTGCCCTTCAAGGCCCTTCACATCAGTGCCCTTCTTTCAGGGGGTCAGACACCATGAGCACCTCCTCAGCTCACCCCAGGCCCCAGGCTGGAGCCCTGCCCCTTGGACCTGCCATGTAGTTGGCAGAAGGTAAAGAGAACTTGGAAGAGAAAGTAAACCAATTTGAAAAGGCAAGAGCATGGGGAAGGAAAATGGGGACGTGACCTTGGAGGAAGGGGATGAGCCTTTTAGTTCATGGTGAAGGGGAGAGCATAGTGGCCAGGTGTGGAATGTGCCCAGAGGGCTGAAGCCTGCATTCCCATTGGGTTGGGTGCAAGAGGTGCGCCCATCCCATGTGGCTAGCAACACTGAGGAAACATACAGACATAGCATGTTTTCACTTATCCTGGAACAGTGTAGAACAGGTCATCATTCCAGTTTGTAGTTGTAAATGCAACCCTCTGGGAAGAAAGAAGGAGTTTGCTTTGAGCTGGGCTTGCCTTTCTCCTGCAGTCACAACTTGGTCACCAGTTGTGCAGGGGGATACATTAGAAACAACTAAGGCCTGGGTCTGGCCAGCTCCGGCAGGTGTGGCAAGCCGCGGTGCTTGCTGCTCCCAGACTCTCCACCCTGGAGATAGGTCGTAGCCCTCCTTCTGCTCACAGAATGTTTAAAGTCCAGGGGTAATGCTCCTTTGCCTCAAGAATGACCAACACTGCCCTGCAGAGCCAGAAGCCCCAAAGGACAAAGAAGAGCTGATAAGAGAGGACACATGGAATCCCACCTGTCCCTGCCCCAGCAGGTGTCCATGGCCACATTCCCTCTTCCTTTACACCATCCTGATCTAACAAATGTGTGGTCCTGGGCTGCTGTCAGCACTGCTGGACACTCCTGACTGGGGTGGAGGGGGGTGCTGCCTTTTCTGCCTGCCCTTCCTTGCTCCAGGTGAGTCTCTGCAGGCGTTTCCTCATCATCCAGGCCAGAGTGTGGAGTGTTCCATACTTAGACTCCTTTGCAGCCTCCTGTTGGAGAAAGCAGTTCCCTAAATGCTAAAGCATTTCAGAACCATTGGCTTTCCCCTCTCATTTCTGCCATGACACTCACACTCACGGTGGCACAGCTTCAACAGACACCTTTGTTCTGTACTCTTCCCACATGGCTTGTCAACTTGAAGTCTCCCAGGAGAAGACTATCAGACAAGCACCAGGACACACGTGCATATCAGTCTCCTGTGAAAACTTTGACTTTAAGCCTGCTGGAGGTAGAGCTTAGGGCTAGCAGCTAGAGGAACACCTCCCCTTCTCTCATCAAGACTCAAGGCAACTATAAGGTGTGAACAACAAGCCAGGAAAATGAGTTATGGACAGGGAAATGATGTAAAGCATGCTATGGTAATGTGCAGCATGGACCAAGGTTTCCTCATACACCTTCTATTCATGGAGATCCTCGAGGAGCTTACCTTCTCACTTCTGCACATGAGGGCACCAGGATGCATGGAAAGGGTCAAGGCTGAGGTAGGCAAGGAACACTGGTCACCTAGAGAGCTAGGAACACATATCAGTAGAAAGGGTCAGCAAGAATGATGAAGCAACCTTTTCTAATCCAGATTGTACAGTGTAGAGGGATGTCCCTAAGTTCTCCCTAGGGTCATGCAGAACAGTGATAGCACCTGTCCTAGTCCTGACTGTACAGTGCACACACCCTAGGTTTCTTCATTTATGCTAATATTTTCTCTGTCTTGGTTGTCAGTTCTTCTTAAAATTTATTTGACAGAGAGAGAGCGAATGCACATGTACACACAGGCAGAACAGAAGGCAGAGGGAGAGGGAGAAGTAGGCTTTCTGCTCAGAGCCGGCATGGGGCTTGATCCCAGGACTCTGGGATCATGACCTAAGCTGAAGGCAAATGCTTAACTGACTGAGCTACCCAGGTACCCCTGCTATCAGTTTTTAAAGCATCTCTTCTTCAAGTTAGAGAAGTTTTGTCTTTTAGCTTTAGTAATGTTTTTAATCATGTATTTTTTTAAAGGATTTTATTTATTTACTTGACAGAGAGAAACACAGCCAGAGAGGGAACACAAGCAAGGGGAGTGAGAGAGGGAGAAGCAGGCTTCCCGCTGAGCAGGGAGCCCGATGTGGGGCTCGATCCCGGGTCTCCAGGATCATGACCTGAGCCGAAGGCAGTCGTCCAACCAACTGAGCCACCCAGGCGCCCCTAATCATGTATTTTTAATGACCACTATTAAAATGCCTTCCTACTATCTTTAAATGAGCTTGTATTTTATTGTATTAATATAAGTTTTATATGTATATATTAATGTTATTGCCTCACTACATTCTTGTATTGTGAAACAAAATCACATGCTGAGAGTGGAAGAGTAGAAACCAGTACGTCATACAAATGATCTGATTGTCTTTGTAGGTAATTCAGAAGAATTTACAAATTATTCTAGTAGTAGAAGAATTCAGCAAATTTCCTAGATTTTAGATCAAATATAAGCCATCACACGTGTATATGCAAGTGACAAAATCTGGGACACATGCTTAAATTTATGACAACATTTACATAAAGCTGAGTGTTTAAGTATTTAAGATTATCTAACAATGGATCATAAAAAAGTATAAAATTTAATTGAGATGTTAAAGACAAATGAATGGAGAGATATCAGAT
Source organism: Spilogale gracilis (assembly GCA_004023965.1). NCBI lineage: Eukaryota > Metazoa > Chordata > Mammalia > Carnivora > Mephitidae > Spilogale > Spilogale gracilis. The sequence goes on along the minus strand of PITA01033211.1, from coordinate 4,780 downwards.
GTTCATGGATATAAAGGCTTAATGTCATAAATGTACCTGTTTCTAAATCTGTCTACAGTACTAATGCGATTCTAGTCAAAATATGACATAGCAATTACTTGAGTGGCATGGCAGACAGGAATGGGTTCCCAAAGTCGTCAACATACTTATCCCCATGTCCTGTGAAAATGTACCTCCCATGGTAAAAGGGACTTTGCAGGTGTGATTAAGCATTGAGATGGGGAGATTTTTCTGTATTATCCATACTGGCCCAGTGTGAAGCCACAAGGTTCCTTATAGGATAGGCAGGAGGGTTCTTGTAAAAGAAGGCAGTAAAACCATGAATTAGAGGTTGAGTGATATGGTCATTAGCCAAGGCATTTGGCAGGCTCTGGAAGTTATAAGCAGCAAGGAATTTGTTCTTTTCCAAAAAGAATCAGCCCTGCAGACACAATTGTTGATTGTAGCCCCATCAGACTCACTTCAGACCCCTGACCTCAGAACTTTCAGGGAATAATTATCTGTTGTTTTAAGTCACACACACACACGCACACACACACACACACACACACACACATCTGGAATACTTTTTAAGTGTACACTAAAGACTGGTCTTAAAAGTTATAATTCATGTGGAAGGGTGACATCTAATAAGAATAAGTCATCTTGGAAAAGTAGCTACCACTTGTGGATAAAAGAATTAAGAATGCCACCTCACACTATATTAAAATAAACAATGAGAACACTTTAAAACTTTTAGTTTTGGACAGGTTTCCAATAATGACAAACAGTGTAATAAGGATCTTCCCATGAAGACAACACATAGATGTCATAGAGGCAGGAAACATCTAAATCATGATGCTGAATCATCAGACCCAGGGGAGCAAGGAGGTGGAGAGGTGAGTCAAGCAGTCAAGGATGCTCCTGCTTTTTCAGAAACAGCAGCTTTGTGGCTCTGTCACTTTTGGCAGTCTTTGGGGTTAGGGAAAAAACAGTAGAAGGCCAGGGTTTGCTAAGGGTGTGGACCACAGCAAACCACACCTGCCCTGGGCTGCAGACAAGATGGGATACCTCCTGGAGGAAGTGGGCAGTGAGCCAGCTCTCCCATGGACTGCAGCCTAGCCTTAAATCACATGGGAGGTTTGGAAAAATCTCCAGCCCGAGCTTGGTATAAGGGAGTTCCAGATTGCTAGTGCACAGCAAACCATAGCAAACCACACCTGCCCCCAGAGAAGCAAGCAGGTATCCTGCTAGAATAGCAGCCACATCACCCTGGACCTGAGATCATTTCTAAAAATGACATTTAAATATCGTTTCAGCACACAAACCAAGATGAACAGAAGCATGAGATGACATGCCATGACTGAGAACTAGCAGAAAAACAGATCTAAAGTAACCCAGACATGTGAGTTAGAAGCCAGAAACTATAAAACAAAAGTGCTTACTATGTTCAAGGGGATAAAACCAGGCCTGTAAACTTCTGCAACAACTGCAAACTATAAATTTGACAGAGTAGGTCTGAAAAGAAACCAAATAGAACTTCCAGAAATGAAAACCACAAAAATCAAGATTCAGAACTCATCGAATGGGATTAATAACAGCTTAGACCCAGGTGAAGAGGGACTCCATGGATCAGAATGCAAGTCAGAAAAAACCACCCAGAATGGGAAGGGAAAAGGAAAATTCAGAAAAGAAGCATGAATGTACTTCAGTGCTATTGGTGTGTATCTTTTTTAAGGAAAAAGTATGATTTTTAAATTTTGGTTTGAATAAAATGATAAGAAACTCTGATTCTGGCCAAGATGGAGTAACTGGGACAGATTTACCTCCCATCTGAAACCACCAAAAACTACAAAAAGAATAGATATAGGAGACTGTTTTTCAGGACCTGGGTATCAGGCAGTGCATGGCTGTAATCCTTGAGAGACAGGAAATAATTGGAAATAGCCCCGGGATTGTCTCAGCTTCCAGGCCACAGCACAGGAAGAAGGATCCCGGATGAGGCTTGGTAAAGAACCTGCCTGAGTCACAGTTCCCCAAGGTGGCCCAAGGTCTCCACACAGAGAAACAGAGGCATGAGAGCTACACAGAGATGGACTGTGGAGGATTGAAGAGGACTCCCTGAGGGTGCTCAGCTGAGCACTGATCACCACAAATGCATGCAAAAACTGCCTGAAGCCAGGTAAAGAATCTCCTAGAAGAATGAAAGGGAACAGTATCCAGTGCTCACACAGGGCTGGGAATAATTGTCCTACCAGTCAGCACAAAGAGCTCATAATTCACAAAGCACAGGAGAGAGTGCTCTTTCCGTTCTCACTGCAGAAGTGTGGCATAATTAGCCCCATACTGAGCATCATATAGACCCACCTAACAGTCCCAAAAGCAAGACTTGAAAGACCTGTGTATATTCAAGTAACTTCAATACATCTCATATCAGAGCTAAGAAAGATATGTAGGAATACAAAAATATCCTGCACCAACAAGCTACAACTCACAGTATCTGACATCCACTCAAAGAATGCTGGGCATGCAAAGACATGAGAAAACACAACTCACATTGAGGAGAACTAAAAAAAAAATCAAAGCAGAAACTAACAAGTGTTGGTGCAGATGTGGAGAAACTGGAACCCTCATCCACTGCCAGTGGGAATATAAAATGGTGCAGCTACTGTGGAAAATAGTACAGCCATTCCAAAAAAATTACATGTAGAATTATCACATGACCCATCAATCCCACTGCTGGGTACATACCCCAAAGAACTGAAAGCAGGATATCGAAGAGGTATTTGTACACCTATATCCATAGCAGCATTATTCACAGTAGTTAAAATATGGAAGCCATCATGTGTCCATCAGTGGATGAGTGGACTACCAAAACATGGTCTATACATAGAATAGAATGTTATTCTGCTTTAAAAAGGAAGGAACTTCTGACACATGGTGGTACAACCTAGATGAACTTTGAGGACATTGTACATAAGTAGTCACAAAATGGCCAGTACTGTAAGATTCCACTTACATGAGGAAAGACACAGAAAGTATAGTGGTGGTTGCCAGGGGTTGGGGATGTGAGGATAAGGTGGTATTATTTAATGGGTATAAAGTCTTAATCTTGCAGAATTACAAGGTTCATGGTGGTGATGGTTGTACAGTAATGAGAATGTATTAATGTCACTAAACTGTACACTTTAAAATGGTTAGGATGGTAAATGTTATGTTATATATTTTACCACAATAAAATAATTAGAGATCTCACAAGAAGTGTGTCCTGAGGCCCATAGTTGTAGCAAAGGGTGAACGCAGCCAGGCAAACAAAGATTCACACTAAAGACCCACACCACCTCAGCTTTGACATAGTTGCAAGGCACACTGAAGGACCAAACACAGTCTGAAGATACAGAACAGCACCAGAACCAAACCTGGAGGTGGCAAAGGTGTGGAATTACTAGACTAGGAAGGTAAACTATGACTCATACACTAAGGACTCTGATGGATAAAGCAGACAGCATCAGAAACAGACAGGCAATGTGAGCAGAGAGATGGAAGTGCTAAGGAGGGGGGTTAAAAGGAAACATTCAAAATTAAAATTCTGTCACAGAAATGAAGACTGCCTTTGCTGGGCTCATCAGCAGACTGGGCATAGCCAAGGGGGACAATCGCAGATGCTGAGGATGTGTCCAAACCAGCAGTCAAATGGAAGAAAAAATGAAAAAGAACAGAATGCCCCCAAACTATGGGACAGTCACAAGAGATGTGACACACACATAATGTGAATATCAGGAGGAGAAGAAGAAAGAAAGGAATAGAAAAACTATTTGAAGCCATACTGACTGAGAATTTCCCAAAACTAATAGTAGACAGCAAACCACAGATCCAGGAACCTCACAGAACATCAAATAGGATGAATTAAAAAATATACACCTACACATATCACATTCAATGCAGAAGAAAATTAGAGGGAATTTGAAAGACATCAGAGGAAAAATTCTTGCTGATAAAGGAGCAATGTCAAGAACTACAACCAACTTTTCCTCAGAAACTATGCATCTAAGAAGAGACTGCAGGGGGATATTTTAAATGTCGAGAAAGGAAAGTCCTCACTGACCCAGAATTTTGTATTTATTGAACTTATCCTTCAAAAGTGAAATGGAAGTAAATATTTCTTCAGGGGACACCTGGCTGGCTTAGTGTGTAGAGCATGCCACTATTACCTTGGGATTGTAAGTTCAAGCCCCACATTGGGTGTAGAGATCACTTAAAACCAAACCAAACCAAACCAAACCAAACCAAACCAAACCAAACCAAACCAAACCAAACAAAAAAGAAGCAAAGACTGGCTTAGGCAAAAACAAGGAGGCATTTCCTCACCACAGATATTTTATTTTATTTTATTTATTTATTTTTTTAAGTTTATTTATTTATTTTTTTTATTGTTACTAAAAATTTTTTTTTCCAATGTTCCAAGATTCATTCCCCATTCCCCACACCCAGTGCTCCACGCTTTAGGTGTCCCCAGTACCCACCACCAGGCTCTCCCATCCCTCCACCCCCTCCCTCCAAGTCCCTCAGTTTGTTTCTGTATCCAAAGTCTTTGTTGTTTCATTTCCCTCCCTAGATTACCCTAGTTCCCATTTACTTTCCTTCTCCCACTGTCCTCCAGTTTACCCCTCATGCACCGCAAGTAAGTGAAACCATGTGATACTTGACTTTCTCTTCTTGGCTTATTTCACTCAGCATAATCTCTTCCAGTCCAGTCCATGTTGCTACAAAAGTTGGATATTCATCCTTTCTGACGGAGGCA
>PITA01033210.1:0-13020 GCA_004023965.1 Spilogale gracilis | reverse complement strand
CAGAAAACTTTGCTCCAGGGCTCTGAATTCGCTCGGAATGCCGACTAATGTTCCCCCGTATGTAGGAAACTTCGCTTCCTGCCAGACACAATGTTTTGAAAATTGAAGGCATTCGAAGAAAAGCATGCTTTGAAAACCTATGGCTCGAGTGTCTTTCACCTTTCCATCAGTCCCACGGAGCATGTTCATAGGAATGATGTGATAAATGTACAAGCCTATCACCAGGCTTTCGTAGTGAGAGCTGCCTAGAAGGTCCTCAGTGGTGGAGCATGTCACCACAGATCCGGGGAGGACACGTCCCTGCTGCCGGGGCAGGGGCACATGTTAGGACCTGAAGAAGCATCAGCTGCAGGCTTGGCTCACCTTTCATCGTCATCACCGCCATCATTACGATTCTTGTCGCCCTTCATAGACGTTGATAGAACATCACAACTGGAGTATTTACACATGTAAGAGTAAAGTTAGGCTCTTTTTCTTTTATGTTGTGTAAGACTTAAAAATGATAAATACCTTAGACAAGGGGAAAAAAATCGGAGCTCTTGTCGATTTATCCACGGGGCCAGAATGATTGTCACCTCTGCTGCTTCACTGTTTGGAAGAGCAGAAGTAAATAAGAGGAGGCAAAAAGCATCGCCGCCTTCCTGCCGTGCTTTCGGTGCCAGCGGCTCGCCCAGCAGGTGCAGCGCCCGCATGAAAACAGTGTTTGTAACTTTTAATAAACATGTTTACAGATTTGCCAATGCATTTTCAATGTCTGAGAAAATAAAAACATTTCCTTAAACCATTCTTTAAAAAAAAAAAAAAAGATTTTATTTATTTTTATAAACCCGGCTAGAGAGGGAGCACAAGCAGGGGGAGCTGGAGAGGGAGAAGCAGGTTCCCGCGGAGCAGGGAGCCCGATGTGGGGCTCCACCCAGCACGCTGGGACCATGACCTGGTCTGAAGGCAGCGGCTCCATGGACTGGGCCCCCAGGCGTCCCACTGCGTCTCCTTTCTCGTTCTGCTCCTATTCTCTTGCATCCTCTGTGTCTTGAGACGCACGTGGATCTGGTCACATTCCTGTCCTAGAAGCCAAGTTCTTGATTCCAAATCTTCCTTCTCTAGATTCTCGGTAGTACTGCTAAACTGCTGTTGGACTTTTCCCTCATCTAGGATGTTTTTTCTTTCTTTTTCTTTTACCGTGTGTGTGTGTGTGCATGCGTGTGTGTGTGTATGTGCGTGTGTGTCTTCAGTCTATTACACAGCGATACGTTATCCATATGTGCTAATATAAATCAAGATTTAGGGAGTTCAGTTTTTCATCTCAATAAGGATTACCAGAAGACTGAAATCCTGTAAGCTTTCAAAGGCTGGTAATGCTGGAATTTGGATTTTCAGGAAGGATACCTTTGTTGTGCTATAAAATGTCCTACCTTCGGCACGTGCCTACCTATTTGCCTTGGCTGAGGTGGTCTGAATTTTATAGGGTCTTGCTTTCATCCACACTTAAGTTATATGGAAATGCTTCCCTATAAAGTCCTACATGGGTATGAGACTTTGTTTGACATATTCACCATTATTTTGTGACAATAACTCTTTGTAGATTTGTGTTATTGTCTCAAGTAAGACAGCACTAGCTTAATGATGTCTTTCGGGGGGGGAGTTGTCAGGGTAGCTTTGTCCTGAGGGAGAGTCTTGGGGCCATAATCAGCAGAGGAAGAGATGGTGTGAACCCCGTGGGTCCTGAAGCCCCCCCGTCAGCCCCCCCAAGACTGCGGGCCTGCACACACGGCCGGCCCACCTTTCTGTCCACTGCACGGTGCCTTCGCTGAGCCTGACGGCAGAACCCCCACCCGGCGCCCTGAGCCAGCCGATTCAGCTTCGTAATGAGACGGAGCTCAATACCCAGGGTGGCCCCGGCCAGCCACAAAACGCTGTGTTTCAAGACTTTGTGGGGTGCAGTATTTTTTACCTTTGAAATCAACCTCTTTTCAGATGAGTTCTCAGTCTTAGAAGTAGCAGCAATTCTGATAGATGTTTGATTTTTTTTTTCTCTTGAAATGTTTTGAAAAGTCAAGAGTGCACAGACTACGGGATGCCCGGCAAGGGCGGGCACAGACCCGCTGTCTAGTCCGCGGGGCTCAGGGACACCAACATGCGAAGTCTGCCTTGCTCCTTCCCTCCTCCTCCAGACCACGGAGTTCTCTATCTCCATTAGCTCCTAATGCAGACAAGAAAGGTGTTAGAGAGATCAGCATATCAATGTCACCGTTCAGCTCTGGAATCTCCAGCGAGGCTCCTTAAAATGTATCCAGGAAGCACTGATTTCTGTCTTCACTGATGCTTCCGATAATATTGTTGGACGTGAAGTTCTGGTGGGAGGTGCGGTTCCCAGGCAGCAAGACGGGGCAGAGAGGGAAGCTGAACCTCCACATCAGGAAGACAGATGCTTCGCCGTCCCAACAGCGAGTGCTGGTGCAGAGTGACTGGTCACAGCTGTCCACCGATGGTTCCGGTGTCCTCGGCCCTCTGTGAGCAGCCACCGGATGCCGGGTCTGGGAACCTGTGCCCTTGGGTGGGACATCCCTTGTCAGAAGGAGCTCAGAAGGAGCCTGCAAATGGATGAGAAGTGCGTCCTGAAAGGGGATCAGGGAGGCCCATCCCTTCTTCCTCCACAATAGGAATGAGGTGATAGGAATGTTCTTTGCCCGTAAAGTGATGAAAAGACAGAACTCAGAGAAGACATTTAAGGCAGTGAACTTCTCTGTATGACATCATAATGGTGAATACATGTCACTGTATATTTGCCCAAACCCACAGAATGGACAACACTGGGAGAGAACTCCAATGTGAACTGTGGACTTTCGTTAATAATGACTAACCAGTGTTGGCTCGTGGCTACAGCAGACGGACCGCTCTTGCAGAATGCTAATAGTGCAAGGCCCTGTGTGTATATGGACACGCTGTTTATTCTGCTCAATTTTGCTGTGAACTTAACACTGCTTTCAAAATAAGATCTATTAATAATAATGATAGGGGCACCTTGGTTAAGCATCTGCCTTTGGCTCAGGTCATGATCCCGGAGACCCAGGATCAAGCCCCACATTGGGCTCCCTGCTCGGCGGGAAGCCTGCTTCTCCCTCTCTCACTCCCCCTGCTTGTGTTCCCTCTCTAGCTGTGTTTCTCTCTGTCAATTAAATAAATAAAATCTTTAATAATAATGATAATAATAATAATAGTGGTAATAATAACAAATAGCAAAGTGTGTTTAAATAGACGGACTAAGGCCAACACTGGGATCACGAATTTTGAGGCTAGTCTTGAATTTCGGTCCTTTCGTAGTTTTGTGGGTTACATTCCCCAGGAAACTTGTGGAACATCTGACATGTAACCAAAGAAAGCAAACCACAACAGGACCAAGTTTTAATCATTTCATGCAAATTAGAAAGTGCACCTCTGTGCCCAATGGTTGAGAGAGTGAGGCCCCTCCTTCTGGCCAGAAAGCACCCCCTTTGCATGAGAGGGGTGTGAAGCCAGGGTTCCATCCCTGTGATGTGCACCAGCCAGGGCGGCACGGGGCACAGGCTGCACCCCATTGACGCATTGATGGCGCCCTGAAGCGGCTCACCCCAGGCATCCGTATTCCTGGATCTTCTCTCTCCATCATCCTCTCTCTTCAAGCTCAGCCACCCAGCCCCATGTCTGACAGCAAACTTGGAGGTTACCAGCAGTGGTGCCACTTCTGAAATGTCCACTTGGAGAAAACAGCATCCTAACTCTCGTGCCCTGTCCAGCTGGGCTTGCTCGGGCCGCTGGCTCGTCAGTCACCAGTGCTGTGGTCCTCTGCTTTGTCACCATCCTTGCCCCTGCGAGATCCGCCCGGCCCCAGGGGGACTGCATGGTTTGGACATAAACCGTTCCTTTGCAAACATCTTTAACTTCCTTACACATTCTCTTGATTATTGTATTTTCCTTCCACTGTGGAACTTGCTTAATTATCTTTTTACACCAAATAGCCGAGCATTGCTGGACAGACCTCTCACAAACATTTTAGTGGCTCTTCCTGAAATGTAGAATCACAGATCTCAAAAAAGCACCTGACATATGCCAGAGGGGGTGACAGGGAAGGACTGCATTCCTTCCTTTTGTGACAGCAAAGCCATTGCCCTCTACTGGCTGGACTCCCATCAGAATGATGGATAAGTATGAGAGAGAAGGAAGACCAGAAATGTGAGATTGTTCAATCTAGAAGGATGGTATGCATGGGTAAGTATGAGAGAGAAGGAAGACCAGAAATGTGAGATCGGTTCAATCTAGAAAGGATGGTATGCTATCCAGTGAAATAAAGAAGAGACCACGAATGTCCGGAACAAGGGATAAAAGCGAACCTACTCAGAACATGTCAAAGACTTTTAGTGCTCTGAAATGACTTCCAGAACTGTTAACCTGACCAAGGGAAGATTATCTGCAACCTGCCACGCCCAGCATGGTGTTTCTCTACCTTCTTAGACTCTCTTACATTAGCTACGCACCCGTCATATTTTTCAAATATTTTTGCATCACCTGTCATGGCCCCTGGACAGTTTTCAGTAACAATAAAACTCAGTCTCAACTCAAGGATTATGAGACCGGAAAACATTTGCTGAACATATGGTTTAAATTATTTTTTCTGTGTCTGGAAAATTAGTAGATTTCTAACCCAGAGAGAGCATAAAAAATATAAGAGTAGGTATTTCTTGGTAAAATCATTCCAATATCATATAATTTATTTGTATAATAGACTATAGATGTGCCTAGATATTTAGCAAAGCATTGCTATAATTTAACAGCTTCCAGATAGAGTATTGAAGGAGAGTTCCCTCAGAACAATGCCTACAGCAGATCGAGAATACACATTATAGATGTGGAAATTAAATGAATGTCGAATGCATTCAGTGAGCAAGCCAGAAAAAAAAGACTTACCTCTTTTACTTCAATTTAATCATTTATTTATGTGATACTTTGTCCCAGAACATTTTAATTGGCAAAGCATCATACACTTCATGAAAGGGAAAATAAACTAACAACAAATAAGATAAGTCAAAAGGAGAACAAAGATATGAAAATAATCTGTAAAAATTTTAAAATGTCAAAGAGTAATTTATGAATTATTAGGAAATATTAATAAGATGACAGTTACCATTTTGAATGTTTTTTGAAATTATAAGAATTGTTTTCTTGGCTTTTTTTTATTTTTTATTTTTTTTTGGCTTTTTTTTTAAATTACCATCTTAAGTTTCATAGCTTGTTTGTTATGTCTTTCACAATCTATTTATAGGGATTCATACATTTCTGTTTTAAATATAAGGGATAGCTTCCTAGCACTGTTTTGATTTTGTGGGACAGTTCTCTCCCTTCTGGGATGCCAATAAAGATGCATGAATTCTGTGTTTGAAGGAAGTCACATCTTAAAATTATTTCTATTATTAGGGATGGGTATAATCTACACGCAAACAATGAATCATGGAAAGTTACATCAAAAACTAATGAGGTACTACTGTATGGTGACCAACATAACATAATAATAATAATAAAAAAAAAGATGAGTCCAGCAGAGATTTTTCTAAGAAAAATTCCAGAAACTGCTGAACAAAAGGCAGGATCATGGGAAAAGGGTATCATTCCTTTGGGTGATTCCTTAGGACAGGAAAACCCACACAAATCCCCACGTGGGGCTATGTTTACCGAGAAGCTGCTTCTGTTTTTCTTTCAGAACAATGAACATGCATGGCCACCAGATCTTGGACCAGGAAAAAGAGATGAAAAGGGATATCACAGAGACAACTGATGGAATGTAAAAATAGACTGCAGATTACATGATGTTATCGTATCAATACTCAATTGCTGCGTTTGCTAGTAACGGGTTTCGGATTATAGCTAATGGGGTCCTTGTTAGACACACACACTGAAATCTGAGGGACCACGTGGCTTCAGTGTCTTCTCAACTAGCTCAAAAAAATCATGCATGTTGGTATGCTTGGACACGTGTGCATGTGTGTGTGTGAGCATGTGATACATGTATACATATGTGGGTATTCAGAAGGACTGTTGGAGAGTTCTTCTATTATGCAACATCTCAGTAATTGCAAAATGATTTCCAAGGTTCGAGCCCCAAATAACAAAGACAAGCAGTCTTTGCATGCGAATATGTGTTCATGTGTGTCTATGTATGCACATTGTATGGGTACAGTTTGAAAATACAAGTTAGTCGTTACTGCATATACAAACTATTTGGGGAAAAAATCTATAATAACATTTTAAAGCTCACCAGCCATTATCAATATATAAAATAATTCCTTCTAGAATGTTTACAATTTATAGGGTACGTTTTGTCATTTTTTATCATTGTGCACCAAGATTTCTTCATTGAACATTTTCCTTAAATCATTTCCATGTCATTAACTGTTATGTATCATTCTATAAGGCGGCAACACATTGCGGATTTGGGATTGTTTTGCTCAGCAAGTGGTCCTGCTAATGCATCCTCAGAAGCCAAGTGACACAGTAACCTGCTCACACACTCTGCAGGAGTCTGATTTGTACTCTGAAGTCAACAATTCTTGGCAGTGGTGATGGTTAATTTTAAGCATTAAACTTAGCTAGACGATGGTGACAATTCTGGGATCAAACACCCATCTAGATGTTATGGAGAAGATATTTTTAAGATGTGATTAATTTTTACTAATCAGTGGACTGTGTAAAACAGGTTTCTCTTCATAATGTGGGTGGGCCTCTTACAAGCCATTGAAGGTCTGAAGAGAAAGGCCCGGAAGCCTCCCTGGAGGAAGAGGCGGTTCCAGCCTGCTGTCCTGCTATGCACATTTTGGACTGGTCAGCACTCACAATCTCATGAGCCAATGTCATAAAATAATCTCGGTCAATCCATCATCTATCTTTCAATGATCTATTTTCTACGGTCTATTTCTCTGGGTCCTATTTCTCTAGGGAACCCTGAACAATACCACGGTACACTTGGAGTAAGTTAGCTAACTCTTTTTTTGCCTCTGATTTCCCATCTACAAAATAGAAATAAGAATAGTACTTACCCCACAGGACTGATAGGAGAACAAAGCATGCATGCTTCCGTGTGCTTAGAAATTATCTGGCTGACCTCCCAGCTGGTGGGTGCTAGCTCTTGTTAGGATAGCTATGTTTTTCCAGTCTGGGAGCACTAATGATAGCATCAGGATGTGTTCTGGCGTACACACATTGTCCTGCGTGTTCTGGATTGTCCTCTTTGTGTCTACTGGAGCCAGAAGTTACAAGACACCCCCTCCTGCCCACACCCGCTTAGGGGCCATTCCTCCTACCGGCCAGTGCACTTCCCTCGGGGCTCTGCTTCCCGTGGGTCTCTTCCTCCCAGGCCAAGGTCGTTGAGGGTGCTTTTACTGCTTTTACTCTAGTTACATGGTAATGGCTGTTTTCCTTTAAGACCATTCTAGATACTGGACACCAAACATAACATAAAACCCACCAGATTTTCTTTCTTTGAGGCTACCTTTTTTTTTTTTTTTTTTTACTATTTTGAGTGTTAACCTTGAGTTGTTTCGTCTGGTTTATTTGGAAATACAAAGACAGCTCCGGTTCTCAAGTAACGGGGATTGGCTTTGTGGATGCCACGGGGAGCACACGGGGTGCGCGTGGGGCGTGGGTGGCAGGATCTGGACGTGAGTTTGTCCCAGCTCTGCCGGCTGCTGATGCCGCTGGGGGACTGACATCCAGCGCCCCTCACGCCCGCACGGGACATCTCTGGGGATCCCTTCTCGTGACTGTCTCTCGCTCTGCTTCTGCACCTCCTGTCTCCTGCCTGTGCGCTCCGCGTGGCCTCAGCAGCCTCCTGGTCCTTCCTTCCCACTCATGTCTGCATTAGGGGCTCAATCCCCGGACGCCTTCAACTGCCTGCTGGGAGGCTGGGAGCAGCACCCGGCAAAGGGCGCTTGGAGGGGTGGTCCAGAGACTGCCCATGCCCCCACTGTGGTCGGCTGCCTTTCACACACACTTGGGCTCGGGGTCCAATGTGACCACGAGGCAGGGGCGCTTTGAGGCTTCGCAAAGCGACTGATCGACCCCATTGAAATCTCTGTGGTCCTAGGACACAGGGTCCCTTTACCAGGCGCACTGGATACCGTAAACCTTAAAAAGACATGATCCCATTGCCTCGCGTGGCCACACTTTTCCATCATAAATAGAATTATGTGTTTTAAGGTGTCAGTGAGAAAACAGAGTCCAACAAGAAGCCATCGCTTCTCGAGTTTAACTTTTAGGACTTCACATAAAATCTGCAACACATACGCGATTTGTGCTTTATTCTCAAGGAAAATTCTCATTAACCTGGTGTTGATATGATTCTAACATCTTTCCCTTGATTAAGAAAGAGAAGAGAATGATTTCCATATGGTTTACAAATTTCTTTTATGATAAATTAGTTCCATCTTTTACCTCAGGATATCAGATACAGAGAAGAGGGACTCCAGCGGAAAATGAGAAATAGTAAAGAAAACACAGGGGTCCGTGAGAGCCGTGGTGCTCTCCTGGGGCTGGGGCTCCCCGGGGAGGCTCAGGAGCTGCACAAAGCAGATCTTGGCTGAGCTCGCCAATGGCAGTCCTGTGATCTCTACGAAAATGGCTTCAGTGGAGCCACTGGCTTCCCGGGAGTTCAGTGCGGCTGTGTGGCCCGCCTCACCCCTACCCAGCAGCCTTTTGGCAGCCTTATGCTCTCCGTTGCTTTCCCCCCAACCCACCTTGCGCTGTCATCCTGGTCCCCAGGAGTTCCCTGCTCCTTCCCTGATGATTCCACAGATGCCTCCCTTTCCGGAAGGACAGTGAGCCTCCCAGGCATCCCGTCCCTATCCCTCCTTCTCAACCTGGCCTACGATCCACCTTGAGGGAAACCCAGCTGCTGCCCGAGCCTCCGCCTCTCGCTGTGATGGGCTCTGGGGCTGTGCTGCTCTTTCAGTGCCCATTTCACCATTATAATAGGACTGTGCACTTTGCTATTTAACGTTTCTCTTTCCTGCTAGTCCAGGAGGACATAGCCCTCTGGGCCCAGCACCTGCCAAAGTGCCTTCACCTAGTGGTGCTCGGTAATTTGGGGCAAGCTTGTTTACCACCTTCCTTTCCTCACTATTTGTACCTCCTTATTCCTAGTTTATTTAACAAGTTGTTGAAACACTGGCAATCTCAATACCATAATTAGGGAAAGAGCAGGAAATCACGCTGGGGCCTGCAGCCCGGGACTTCCAGACTCAGGTTAGTACTTAGCTTAAAGATATTTTTCCTTTTGCAGTAAAACTGGCCAAGTCCTTTGGTGCCTGCAAAGAATGAGTCCATTTTTGCAAAATACATTTTCTAAATGAAATGCACCCTAGGAAATCCACTAGTTGCTGAGCTAGTTGCTGCCAAAATAGTGGCAACAGTTGTAGCTAGGCAGCGAGGTGACCTCTCCCTCCACCCCCATCCCGCCGCCCTGGGTTTCTTGCTTCTCACAGCGGGGCTGCTGTGGGACACCTCAGGAAGCTGTGGGGCCTCAGGCTGGCACCCCCTGGGACCACTAGGGACACGTCTGCCGTGTCCTTGTTCTACTTTTGTGTCCCCAGTTTTCCCTAGGTGGCATGTAGCCATAGGCCTGGCCCATGGTAGGTCCCAGATACATGTTTTCTGTAAGTACAAAGGGGAAACGTTTTCGAATTTTGTGAATTCTGCCTCTTTCCTGGTTCTGTGAGTTCTTTGCTTGAAGGCGGTCCAGGTGATCTGGTGGTCCCGTGGCCGTGCTAGGCTTGCCCCTGTGTGGGCACGTGTGTGTGTGTCTGTGTGTATACCCTTGCGTGTATACCTATACATTTCATATCCATTGATGTTTTAGAGTCCAGACATATCAAAATAAATTAAAAATTTGATGATTAATGGAGCATGGTTTCCTGTGTGTCTGACCTTGTTTTATACAAGGATCACTTCCTTCTTTCTCGGTCAGCTTTGTAACATTTACTCAACTGTAGAGAAAAGCTAGCATATTATTTTACTCCACATTCACCTAACTAAGACTATAGCAGATGTAAGATAATCTTTCATGATTAACTGGCTTCTGTTTATGAGTTCTACTGACCAAAGTGGGAGCCATCAGAAGTGGCACACGCCTAGCTTACGTGATGAGACTTCTTTTCAGCAAGAACTGTGACACTAACTAAATCATCAGCTGTAACACGATGTAGCCAAGGAGAGACAAAGAGAAAAAAAGTCTGGAGTTATGCTTAAATTGCCAGCTTCATTCATTATTGGAAGTGACATACCCAGGACTCTAGAGCACTAAAAATGTATCTGTATTTTTCTTAATATCCTTCAAAAGAAACCGTGATCTAATATACAGCCCTACTTTCTCAAAAATCACAATTTATTACTTAATAAAATGAATGAGCATTATTTGATCAAAATACATAATTTATACAGAATTTTTATGTGCTGTAACTAACAAAGCTTGTTTTAAGCTAATCACTTATGGTCATAATTTCCTTTTATTTAGAATTACAAGGCTGTAAGTATTTTTTTTTTTTACTTTTGTCCTTCATATAAAAATAGCTTTTATTGTGTTACCCACACTTGGAAACTTTATAGGCAGGCTGGAATCACAGGTTCTGGAAGTCTTCAGACTCCCCCTGTCTCCAAAAACACAGATAATTGGTAACAATTTTATGACTTTACTCTGAACATACATGCAAACATAAATGGTGTCAGCATCACTTTGTAATAAAAAGTAAGCTGCTTTCTCAACTATATGGTTCTCAGAGGAGGGCTTCTTTATAAATGCCTTAAATCTATCTTCCTACAAACACCAAGAAACAGGAGAGATGCAGCGAGCTTTGGCGCCCAGAACATGAAGTCAGCACCCTGGGACCCTCGGGTTGGAGAGGAGGCTATGGTCCTGGAGGGCTCTCTTCCTTGTTTTATCAGAAAGCAGATGAAACGAAGAGTGCTTCCAGCTTCCTGCAAGTGTTTTTCAGTTTATAGTAGAGATTCCAGATTTTTTTTTCTTAATCATTTTAATAAGCCATGACTTTAAAACCCTATTTTGACAATTTCCCGTCCGCGTGTGTAACGCATCTGCGTAAATTGCGTACCCGTTGAGAACGGCCTGCCGACAGACTCTCTGAGCTAAGGATGCTCATGCCCAGAGCCCTCCTGTCCCTTCTCCTGGTCCCATGGCTACGTAGACACCAGCTCCACGTGGATGGAGCCCCCTTCCCCACACAGCCAATACCTTTTCCACATCTGTCACTGGGTGTGGTCTTTGGAGTTCCCGAACCAGAGTAAACTTCCTTATCCCTGCAAGCCTGGCCCAGGTGCCTCTGGGTAAGGCTGGGGGTTGAGGGGTTATCTCCATCTTCCCCAGAACTCATTCTTCTCTCCTGGATTCCTCCCATCTTTTCCAACACCTTATGTAACGCCCTGTTTATCCCTGATCATTCTCCCTATCTGAAGTCTGTTTTGTTTAAGATTAATGTAAGTACACCAGTAGGAGTATAGGTCTAGCATGCTATGCAATTTTAGTTTTAAGGTTTCTGTTTTTAGATTTACAGGAGATTTCTTATGGACAACATACAGTTGGGGCCATTCTGAAAAACCTCTGTCTTTTAATTGGTGTACTTTGACCATTCGTATTTATTTATTTACTTATATATATTTTTTAAGATTTTATTTATTTACTTGACAGAGAAACACAGCTAGAGAAGGAACACAAGCAGGTGGAGTGAGTGAGAGAGGGAGAAGCAGGCTTCCCGCTGAGCAGGGAGCCCAATGTGGGGCTCGATCCCTGGACCCCCAGATCATGACCTGAGCTGAAGGCAAGCACTTAACTAACTGAGCGACCCAGGTGCCCCTAGACCACTCATATTTAAAGTGATTCTTGGTGGTTTTGTTTGCACTTATGTTTCATGTGATCTGTTTAGTTTTTCTATATCCCTCATTTTCTGCCTTCTCTAGTTTTGACCGAACACTTTATATGATTCTCCTTTGTCTTCTCTCTTAGCATGTCAATTATACTTCTTTAAAAAAATTTTGTAATGGTTGCTCTAGAATTTGCAATCTACGCTTTTAACCATTTAAATCGACCTTCAAATAAGACTCTCTGCTTCATGTGTGGTCCATCTATTTCAGACAGAGTACCCCCATCACTCCCTCCCGCACCTCATAGCACACCTGTCACTGACGTCACCTGTACGTACCTGGAGTCACACAATACACGGTTCCTCTTGTGACTTTCATGGTATTATTTCCCTCTGGCTCATTTTAACATCCTCTCTGCCCCTCTTTTTGAAAATGCAAAGGCAGTTTAGAATTAGGAAAACACAAACAAACAGACCCACACAACAGTGTTAAAGAGAAGGAGTCTGAGGCTCGGGAAGTGCCTCTCCCTGTCCTGCCGATGACAGATCTGTCTCAGTCCTGTCTTGGGTGTGAACAGCAGGATGTGGTTGTGGGCAGGCGGTCACCGGATTTCCTCTCTCACCCATATGCGTCTGGAAGGCCGCGTAAACGTCAGCGAGCTTCCTTCATTCCACTTGGGAGGCACACTTAATACAAGCCTGTGCAACGAATGGCTGAATGAAAGAATGGAGATAAACAGGTCTTTCAATTATGCTTAGCTTTTTGCCGAGGAGTGAGTTTTTTGGTCCACAAGTGAGGTTTTCTCCCTCAACTCCCCCCGCTCCCTCCCACACCAGGAAGCTATTGCAATATAGTTCAGGAGAACAATAGTGCGGCTCTGGCTGAGGGATAGGAAGAGAAGGAAGACAAGTGTGAGCGAAGAGAAGGAAGCACAGGATAGACCCTTATGAAATCCGTTATGATGGGAAGGTGCACACAGTGAGAAAGGGTCTAGAGGAGTGAGTGTCCCCCGGGGAGGAAGCCAGGGGACACTGCTAAGCATGGAGAAGGGGGAGAGCATGTCCCAAGGAGGAACAGAGTCAAGGACATCCATGCTCCCAGAGGCTGAAGGGACTGAGGGTCTTG
>PITA01033208.1:0-13021 GCA_004023965.1 Spilogale gracilis | reverse complement strand
AGGGTCTCCCAAGGTGAGGGGTCTCCCAAGGTGGGGGGTCTCCCAAGGTGGGGGTCTCCCAAGGTGAGTGGGGTCTCCCAAGGTGGGGGGAATCCCAAGGTGGGGGGGCCCAGCACTCCATCCCCCCGGCCCAGATCTCCCGGCTCCTCAGAGAGCCTGGGGCCACCCCAACCCCACATGGCCTGGAAGGACCCTGACAGTCCCCGCTGTGACCCCTGGTCCTCAGAGATGGGGGTAGTGCCCTGACCTACCCCCCAGGGACCCCCTAGCCAGGCCAGGCCCACCGGGATGGTCCCGGTTCCCTGCAGGACCCAAGAGGGACCTCCACACCTCAGAAACAATGAGCACATAAGCAATGCTGGGAAAGGGGCTCTCGACCCTGCCCCTCAAGGAGCCCCTGGGACCTGTGGTTTTCAGGGTGTGTCTCATACTCATAGAAACCTTTTTGAGAACCCAAATGCAGGCTCCGCTGAGCAAAGGATGTTGGGGGTGGGGAGAGGTAGGGACACATGCGCGTGCGCACACACACACACACACACACACACACACACACACACAGCTGGAAGTGACGCCTGGCAGGTGACATGAAGGGGCGGCCGACTGCCTCCAACCAGATTGGGGGTTCTGAGCCCCAAAAGGAGGGCTCTCCTGAGCGAGAGCTTGTCTCCCCCCGTAGTGGGGACAAACTTGGGCCATTTTAGGAGCAGGAAGGTGGTGAGCAGGGCTGAAGGGGAGGCAAGGGGCAGGGGGCAGGATTTGGGATTTTATCCAGCAGTCAGTAGAAGCCACTGGGGGCCTTGAGCAGGTTAGGCATCCGTTCCAGCCGCAGTCCGGGGACAGCACGACCCAGGGAGGGTCTCAGTTCCGCCTGGGAGCCAAGAACCAGGCAGGACATCTCAGAGGCTGTCCCCCAGAAGTGAGCCATGGGGAATGCACGTCCTCCCCAGAGCACACATGGGGTGCAGTGCCCCCCGTGCTGGTGGCAGACCAGGCCCTCCCATCTGGCGAGGCAGTGGCCCTCCCTGTGGGCCCCTGTGGGCAGTGGGCAGCCCCCACGTTGGCTCTCATCTACACCTCCTCCAGCGTGGGTCCGTGGCCCAGCCGGATCCTCACACGAGCTTTCCATTTGTCGCGTCCAGGGGATCAAGAAGCCCTACAACCCCATTCTGGGGGAGACCTTCCGCTGCTGCTGGTCCCACCCCCAGACCAACAGCCGCACCTTCTACATCGCGGAGCAGGCAAGGCCCCACCGTCCCCAGCTGGACACCGGGCTCCACAGGGGTCTGAGCCCTGGGCTCATTCCGGGGGGGGGGGGCTCCCCGAGGACATGCAGGCCTGGCACTGTGACAGCAGGAAGTGTTTCCTCGGGAGGGGGAGGGGCGCCTCCCATTCCCCCAGGGCACTTAGCAGATCACTGCCGGGCCCAGGACTCAGTGTCCACTTCCTTGGGCAGTGGGCGTGAGAGCGGGATGGCCCCACGCCATGGGGCAGGGGGAGCCGGGCTCTCCCCCCCCGCCCCGTCCGTTGCAGAGCGCCTCTCTGCCCGCAGGTGTCCCACCACCCACCCGTGTCCGCCTTCCATGTCAGCAACCGGAGGGACGGTTTCTGCGTCAGCGGTAGCATCACGGCCAAGTCCCGGTTTTACGGTGAGAGGAGGCTCCCTTGGGCTCTCCCGGGGCCCGGGGACATGGGGGGAGGCGGCGGCCGGCTTTATCTCCCTCCGCACCTCTCTGGGTCAGGGACCGCATGGCGGTGAGGGGCCCGGAACGTGAGGTCAGGCACAGCCCGCCGAGCCACCACCCCTGAGCCACGGGAAGGGCGCTGCTTGTGGGCAGGAACCTGCGGGGACAGGCGCCACAAGCCACGTGTGGCTTTTAGATTGATCAGAACGAAGGAACATAGGACCCCACATCACACATGCTGCGGCGGCCACGCGTGGTCAGTCAGCACGGAGCGGAACAGTTCCACGGCCCCCGAAGTTCTGTGGGGCCGTCCAGACAGAGCTGGGGTTTTCTTGCAGACTCTACCTGAGAAGCCCTCCCTGGGAGCCGGGCCATGTACGCCCTGGGCTTTTCCAGAGTCTGAGTTTCAGGGAGGTGCAGTGACCCACGGTCAGGTAGAGAACCCAGCTGCCGCAGGGTCGCCTGGCTGGAGGGACCAGGATGCTCCACACCTGCTAGGAGGGGGCTCAGACCGCGTGACTGGAGGGGGTGGGCACAGGTCCCGGTGCACTCACCCGTCCCACCCCCCGCCCACCTGTGCAGGGAACTCACTGTCGGCTCTGCTGGACGGCAAGGCCACACTCACCTTCCTGAACCGGGCGGAGGACTATACCCTCACCATGCCCTACGCGCACTGCAAAGGTGAGAGGGCTCAGCGCCCCGGGCGGGCAGAGCCCCAGCTGGCGCCCCAGTGGGGACACTCCGGCCCTTGTGTGTTTCTTGACGTTCGCCCGCTCCTCGGTGCCCTTCTAGCCTGGGACGGAGCTCCCCGCAGGTTGTCTGACAAAATGCTTCCTGTCGCAGACCGCAGGCCAGATCTGCTTCTCAAGAGCGCTTATGTCACTGTTTCTAGAACTTTCCAATAAAAGAAACACAAACATCTTTTTTTTTCTTTAAAGATTAAAATGGATCCTGAATTTATAGGGTTCTAATCCGGGTCCAAGACAGCGGGTGTCTGAGCCCATTGACTTGACCGCGGAACCGGCTGCCCCGCCCGCTTGCTTTCCGGTCCCACCTGGGAAAGCGCCGTGTGAGCCACAGGGCCCTGGGCTCCGGTTACTCCCCTTCCGGCTCCACACAGAGCGGTCAGGGCGACAGTAACCAGCCCTCCCCACCAGGGGACCCAGACGGAGCTGGAAGCCGCCGCTGCCTCTGCCCCCAGCACAGCCCCTGGGATCTGTCGGCTCAGCCGGAGTCATTCCGCTCCAGTGTCATGCACTTCCCTTTTGTTTCGGGTTTTTTTTTGCACCCTAGCATTGCTTTTATTACTTCATTTTGTAGATGACAAAGTTCAAAACCACAGAAGCAGGTGTAGGCGTTTTATGATACGCACAGCTCTTCAGTTACATGAAGTTGCCACGGGAGAAGAGACAGGAGAGCCATTCTTTCCTTCGTTAATTATTCTGTATTGGGGACACCTGGGGGGCTCAGTCCATGAAGCGTCTGCCTTCGGCTCAGGTCATCATCCCAGGGTCCGGGGATCAAGCCCCACATTGGGCTCCTTGGTCAGTGGGGAGTCTGCTTCTCCCTCTGCCTGCTGCTCCCTCTGCCTGGAAAGGGGGTCCTGGAGGACGGGACATTCCCTGGACAGAGCAACTCTCAGGAGCAGAGGCCCTGGGGGCAGAGGGTCCCTGAGAACCAGGCGTGGCCCTGGGTTCTGCCTCCCGCCCCTACCAGCTCCTCTCCATCCCAGAGACTGTGCCCCCAGGGGCTCCTCTCCTCTCCCCCAGGGTCTGACACCGGCCTCCTTGGGGTCAGCGTTGCTGGGTGGGGACACTGTGCCAGGACTGAGCAGGGCACCATGTTTCAGGGATCCTGTATGGCGCCATGACCATGGAGCTGGGTGGTAGAGTGACCATCGAGTGTGAGAAGACCAACTTTCAAGCTGAGCTGGAATTCAAGCTCAAGGTAGCGCTGGCCACGGTACCC
This sequence comes from Spilogale gracilis, assembly GCA_004023965.1. Taxonomy (NCBI): domain Eukaryota; kingdom Metazoa; phylum Chordata; class Mammalia; order Carnivora; family Mephitidae; genus Spilogale; species Spilogale gracilis. Next base: position 9,371 of record PITA01033208.1, on the reverse strand, counting down.
TCAGCCACCGGAGGGCCTCAAGGGGATGGGCTCGGACCAGGGAGGGGCCCCCCTCCGTGCCTCAGGGATGGTTTCTGGAGCAGGTGCACTCAGGAGGGGGCAGCTCCTGGCATCTCCGTAACACAGCCAGGACCCAGAGAGAGGAAGGGGCTCCCGCGGGCCACCCAGCCAACCCAGACCGCCTCACCGCCATGGGGCGCACAGGTCGGGTAGGCCCTCTGCCTCCTTAGCTCAAGCAGAGGGATCGGCGAGTGCTATGGCCTCCGGCTTTGGGTCCCATCCTAGCCAAGCTCCCGTGTCGCAGGGGCTGAGAGCCGGCACCCTCGTGGGGAAGGGGCTGGGGTGGCCGCTGGCCCCCCAGCAGCCCAGTCTCGGGGTGTCCCCACAGCCTTTCTTTGGGGGTAGCACCAGCATCAACCAGATCTCAGGGAAGATCACGTCAGGAGAGGAGGTCCTGGCACGTCTCAGCGGACACTGGGTAAGAGGCTGCCGTCGGGGCAGACACAGGCACGCCCGCGGGCTCCAGGCCCACACCTCTGACCCTGCCTGGGGCATCTGGGGCAGGACCGAGAAGTGTTCATCAAGGAGGAGGGCCAAGGAAGTGTGGAGCTCTTCTGGAACCCGAGCCGGGAGGTCCGGGGGCAGAGGCTGAAGAGGCACACGGTGCTGTTGGAGGAGCAGACGGAGCTGGAGTCAGAGAGGTGAGGCCACGGGCGCCCAACGGACCCCTGGACCCAGACTTGGCATGGTTGGGGGGGTTGCCATGTGGCCAGCACGGTCCGGGATGTCCCTGGCAGGGAGGGGAGACCAGAGGAGACCCCCCCCACCCGTGACAGAGGATGTGTCCTGCTGGGGCGGCTGTGGGAGAGGGAGCAAGGCCTGGGGACGGCAGGTGCCAGCAGAGTTGTGAGCTCAGGGTCCGGGAGAAGCACCTCACGGTGAATTGCCAGCGCTCTAAGACACCAGGCTCCCCCAGAGATACTGAGCTCCCTGTCTCTGGAGGCAAGCAAGTGGAGACTGCTGTCTAAGCCTCCCCTCCAGGGCCTGGGGTGCGGGGCCGTCCGGGTGCCCCAATCAGAGTGCGTGCCCTGCTCCCAGGCTCTGGCAGCGCGTCACCAGGGCCATCAGTGAGGGCGACCAGCACAGGGCCACCCGGGAGAAGTTTTCCCTGGAGGAGGCGCAGCGGCAGCGGGCCTGTGAGCGTCAGCACAGCCTGGAGCCCTGGAACCCACAGCTCTTCCGGCTGGACCCCACCACCCAGGAGTGGCGCTATCGGCACGAGGAGTGAGTGCGGCTGGGGGGGGGTGCCGACCGCCCCACCTGGGTGCCCCTGGAGGGGCGAGTGACGGGGGGAGGGGTTCCTGCGGGGACTCCGGCTGCTGCTGGGAAGCTGAGGCCGGGCTGAGACGGGGCCCCGCCCTCTGCGGGCCGCTGCCCTGCCAACAGACCCCCTGTGGACCCTCCAGCTGCACCGCTTGGGACCCCCTGACGGACATCGCCCAGTTTGAGCAAGACGGGGTCTTGCACACAGTGCGGCGGGAGACCGTGGCCCACCAGACCTCCTTCCTAAGCAGCCCGGGGCCCAGGCAGCAGGTCAGCTCCCCCAGGTCCCGGCCCAGGTCGACCACGGCAGCAGGAGGTCGCCTCCCCCACCCTCACTCTTCTCTGCCTGCCCCTCTCCCTTCGGTGTCCCCCCTGCACCACATGCACTCACCCCCTCCCAGCAGGGGCTCCTCGGGGCGTCCCCATTCCCGGCCCGGCCCGGCATGGCACCCGAGGCGCGCAGGCTTGGAGGAGGCTGGGTGCGCAGGGTACGCGTTGCACGGGGCGCCGGGCAGGGGTGCGCGGGCTTCTAGCCCCCCGCCCCTGGAGCAGCCGTCCGTGATGCCAGGGCCCACGCACCACTCTGCAGAGGAGGAAGCCGAGGCTCGGGACAGTCTGCAGACCTGCTCAGGCAGGAGGAGGACGGACGGCCCGCATCCGCAGGGTTGCTGGGGGAGGGGGGCAGGGAGGGAAGGCGGGGAGGCCCCAGGAGGCCTGCAGGAGGTCTCCTGGGACAAACACCATGCTGTGGCTTGTGAGGAAGTCCACGGTGCCACGTGGGCAGAGGTGGGTGACAGCCCCCACCCCGTCCTGCCCGTGCTGTGTGCGCGCAGCTGCCTCCCCTGCACACGGCGGGAGCCCAGCAATCACACTGGCAAAATGGGCATGGACCTTCTGGCCCGGTGGCCCCAATTTCCCAGCAAGCAAGGGTTATCGTATCTCACTGCCCTCGTGCCCCAGCCCCTCCACTTCCCCACCTGCTATAGCTCCTCAAGCCGGGTGGTCCCCACCCCCCCACGGGTGCCCACCTGGATGCCTCCCGGTCCCTCTCAGCCTCTCCAGCCTGTCAGCCCTCGGGCTCTCCTGTGCTCTGGGCAACTAGTGGAGGTCATCCAATCCCAGAGGTCCTGCTGGAGAGACCCCCGCAGCATTGTCGGCGGGGGGCCTCGGTGTCAGCTCCCACGGTGGGATGGGGCCAGCCATCACGGCCCCCTAGTCAGAACCGTCCACAGCACATCTTCTAGAGCAGCCCTGTCCCCACGGGCACGGCTGTGGCGGAGCTGGGTGTGGCCCCAGCTGCAATGGGTCCTTCTCTCTCCAGGGGCCTGGCCCGGACCGGCGGCTCCGCAAGGCCAGTGACCAGCCCTCTGGGCACAGCCAGGTCACAGAGAGCAGCTCCACACCCGAGTCCTGCCCGGAGCTCTCAGACGAGGAGGAGGAGGAGGAGGAGGAGGAGGAGGAGGAGGACGACGACGACGGGGACTTCATTCCTGGTGAGCCCTCCCGGGTCAGCTACTCTGCAGGGTGGGAAGGGTCAGAGAAACACCTTCCTGGGCAGGCGTATGTCCCACCTTGACTGTCCTCCCAGGGTCCTCCAGCAGGCCTCCCTGAACCTGGAGGTGTGGAGGGCAGCCGTGCCTGGGCCTGCCTGGCAGGGGCAGTGCGAGAGGCAGGGCTGGACACTGTGTGCGACCCTCTGATTCTGCCCGCCCCCCGACTTCGTGCCCAGCTCTATCGTGCAGGAGTGGCACCTTGCCATTCCTATCTCCCAGGGCTGATTAGAGGCCAGCTGAGCCTGGGGGTTCCCTCTGTGCCTCCCCCTCCACTCCCTGTTTTGTTAGCTTCACCCAAGACATAGGGCAGGGACCTGAGCCAGGCACAACCCCGGGACCCTGCATGCTGGCTCCCTGGTCATGCCCACTCGTCTTTGATTCTCCCTCCATCCCCTGTCCCCCGGGTCCCGTGACTGGTGGCTGGACATCCCAGGCAGTGGGAGCCTGTGCCCACGGTGTGGGAAGGAGGTGCGGCGGCTGCGGGCCCTGCACGAGGCTATCCTATCCATCCGGGAGGCCCAGCTGGAGCTGCACAGGTAAGCCTACTCCCGGGGATGTGGCCAGGGGTGCCGCTGAGGCCAGGGAGGCTGCGCGTCCGGAGTGTCACTCCGAGCTAGGACTGTGTGGGTTGGCGGAGAGGAAGGAAGTGGCCAGCTCAGCCCTGGGCAGGCCGGGACGTGGGGGTGGGGGGTGCCACGCTGTAGGGGTCCTGCTGGGACAGGGCGAGCTGCCATGCTCCGTGCAAGAAAACAGCGGCCGGAGGCCTGGAAGTCCAGTCACGGGCTGGAGGAGCTGTGGGTGAGTCCCAATAGCTCAGCCCTCTGGCACCAAGGATGAGGCTGGCCGTGAGGCAGCCAGCCAGGGGAGAAGCCAGACTTTCTGCAGACACACAATGCCTCCAGAGTCCAGGACAAGACAGAAGAGTCCTGGTGGCCGTGACACAGTCCACAGACGGGGCTCATGCAACAGACAGTCATTGTCCCCCAGTCCTGGAGGCCGATGCCTGAGATGCAGGCATGGGCAGGCCGGATTCTCCTGAGGCTTCTCTCTCTGTGTGTGGACGCCTGTGCTCTCCCTATGTCCTCACGGGCTCATCCCTGCATGCTTGTTTGTGTCCTGATCCCCTTTTCTTAGAAGGACCCCGGTCATGCTAGACTAAAGCCCACTCTCGTGACCTTATTTTAACTGAATTGCTTCTTGAAAGACCCTGCCTCCAAATAGTGACATCAGAGGGACTGGGGTCAGGGATCCAACATGGGACTTTTGGGGCATGGAGATCCAGCTCAGCCCATCACAGCAGAAGCAGAAAAGAGACGACCAGAGTTCCAGCTCCCCCAGCTGTGTCCCCTGTTCCCTGGAATCTGGGCCCAGGGGGCCCTGTGTAATGGGCTGTCCATCAAAGATAGGGATGCATGCCCTGTGTGAGCCCACCCTGGCTCAGCCGCCATCCTCCCCTGTCCTTGCAGACATCTCTCGGCCATGCTGAGCTCCGTGGGGAGGGCCAGGCAGGTGCCGGCGCCGGGCCTCCTGCAGAGCCCCCGCTCCTGGTTCCCACTGTGCGTGCTCCTGGCGTGTCAGCTGCTCATCAATTACATTCTCAAATAGCAGCCCTCGGGGGCTGCGGGCGCATCCCCTGCAGGACTCGGCCAACCCCCGCCCTCCCTCCCAGCACCTAGCACTTTCAGCCAGCCAGGGGGAGGCAGAGAGAGACGGCAAGCCTGGCCACGGTGGCCAGAGGGGCCCGCGGTGGCAGGAGGACAGCAGGAGGGACCCCGAGGGCCACACCGGCTCCCCAGGGGAGCTGTGGACCTTCCCTGTGGGACCCTCCACGCAGTGCCAGTCTTAACGCTAAAGCCAAATGCAGCTTCCGTCATGCCTTTCGCCTCTGGACAACTCATGCTCCTTCCCGGTCCAGCGGCCACCTGTCCCGCAAGAGTGACAGAGGTGGGCGTGGACGGCCGCCCAGGCTTTGCACAGTCATTCCCCGCAGGGAGGAGCGGGGAGCTTTGGCGGAGCAAGCCTGGAGTCCCAGAGTTTCCCAAGCCTCCTGCGTCCAGATGTATGGGGCTGTCCTTCCCGAGAGCCTGTCCACACTGCCCGAGTCGCGCTAAGAGGGGCCTCCCGTGGACTCCAGGGCGACTGGAGCTACTCTGGAGAGAGCACTGGGATTTTATTCTGCTTTTGTGCTGAGTGCACAGGACCCCATGATACATACCAGTGGAACGCACCCCTCCTTGCACAGCCTGGGCGTGGGCGGACGCAGGTGTGCGCGTGCGCAGGGGTGCACGGGGCGGGGGAGGCACCGGGACAGGAAAGCCCAGGTTTGCCGCTTTGCTGGGACTGATGCACAGTCTTCCCATTTTACACTTTTGTAATAAAGGCAAATGCAATATTTTAGGTAGGCTGCGAGCAGCGTCCGGAGTCTGGCCTGTTTTCTGTGTCGAGTACTGCCGTGTGCGTGTGTGTGTGTGTGTGTGTGTGTGCACGCATACGTGTGTACATGTAGTCACGCTGAGCCCTGACGTCTGTGGGGGAGGTCCCATGGGGACCCACTGTCCCATTTTCCAGATTTCATATCCATGTGCTTGTTCCTGCCCCCAACGCGGGGACCTGTCTGGGTCCATGCCCTGAAATGAGCAGGCACACACACTTTGTGTTGGCTTCTTGGGGGACGTCCGGAAACGTGGGGGTGTGCCCAGGGGGAGAAGCCATGTGGGCAGGGGCTGAGGGGGGATCCAGGGGAGGATGGGTCAGCGTGCAGGCACCCTGCACTCGGGACCTCTCTGTCTCCGACCCGCACTCCAGGGCTGGGTGGTGCTCTGGAGAGGAAGTCCTGGCCACTGCTCCACCCACGTGTGGCCTGAGTCACCAGCTGCGCCACCTCCCCCCGCGCAGCCTCAGAATCTCCTCCAGAGCTAGGATTATGTTCTTAGTAAGCCAAAGTTGTGCTAAATCAACAAGGGAAAGAAAGCTGGGTGGGCATGACGCCACGGGAACAGCTCGTCCGGTGCCCAGATGGGTGGTTGCGGGGCCATCGTGCTGCCCTTGGAAACAGGGCCAACCTGGGCGTGGCCTCTGGGTCCTTTGGGTTAACTCTGAGGTATGTAGACACTCGTGGTGATTGTCTAGGGTGAGGAGGGCGTCCAGAGCTGTGCCTCCCATCCTGCTACGCAGTAGTGCCCTTCCCGGCCCCCTGAAACGGGCCTGGCTTGGCTCGCAGGCCATCGGTGTCAGCCGCGGCTGGGATGGTAGCCACGCGGGAGTGCCTCCGGCCTGCCCTGACCCCCACGGAACCGCAGGGCAGCAGGGGGAGGTCCCCGGTCTGCTCAGAGGAAATGCAGGTCCCCGATGACACAGTGATGGTCACTGCACCGTGGCTTCTCATCTCTGGTGAACCGACAGCAACTCGTGGTGGCAAGAACGCTCAGTGGAAGCCAGCGGGTCAGGCGGGGAGGGGCAGGAGTGGGAGGGCCTGGAGGGTGGGGCGCCTGCCCCGCATGACGTCATACGAGGGTTAGGGGATCGCGGGGTGAGGGGTAGCGAGTCCAGGGGCCTCAGGAGGCCCGACTGTCACCATCCACGGAGCGGTCCTCTGACCTCTGACCCCTGCTTGGCCCTCAGCATCTTCCCTCTCGCACAGATGAGGCGGCCAGTCTGCGGGCATTCGACACAGCCCAGGACTCATGAAGCAGTCGCTCCCCATTCCTCCAACCCGAGCCCCTCACTCCGCCCAGCCCCTCCCCCCGACTTGTCCCGGATCCTGGGCAATACCAGCCACAGTCCTGTCTCTCTGGATCGGCCTCTGGTGGATGTTGTTGGTGAGTGGGATCGTGCCACAGGTGGCCTCCCGTGTCTGGTGTCGCTCAGGGAGGGATCTCAGGCGCTCCTGTGTGTGGCAGGACTCGGTGCTTTCTTCCTTTTGTTAGAAGTGGGAGGTGGCCACCAAGTATCCCCCAAACCGAGAAGGCACTTTGAGACCAGGAACCAGAGCTGGCCACCCCACACAGCTGAGGCCATTTGCTCAGAGTGACTCTTAAGGGGGAGGGGCAGTGGGCATGGAGCCTCACTGAACACGCTGGTGGCCAAGGGCGGAGGGGTGCTGTCGCTCTGCTGCACGTGGTGAGTGTCCCGTCCCACATTTTACGGAGTCACGTTCCCCATGATGGACGTCGGGGCTGTCTGCACTCTTGGGCTGTTGCGAATAAACACATGGCGAACACCCGGGTACAAGCTTCGGTGTGTGTGTCTCTGTTCACCTTTGGTCCACCCATTTTCATTGCCTTAAACCCTCTCTATGGTTCTAAGGATTTCGAGCCCAATATACTGTCACACCTCTTCTAAGACTTGTCGGAAAGTGTCCAGACCAAGAAAGCCCCAAGCCTGTGCTGGATGATAAGGCTGAACTTAAAACACTTCCGTTTTGTGGTTTCTCTCTTTTTTTCCTTCTCTCTCTGAGAAGGGGGAGATTGCTTTAGATCTGAAAAGTCAGGGGCGCCTGGGTGGCTCAGTTGGTTGAGCGACTGCCTTCGGCTCAGGTCATGATCCTGGAGACCCAGGATCGAGTCCCACATCGGGCTCCCTGCTCGGCGGGAAGCCTGCTTCTCTCTCTCTCGCTCCCCCTGCTTGTGTTCCCTCTCTGGCTGTGTTTCTCTCTGTCAAATAAATAAATAAAATCTTAAAAAAAAAAAAATCTGAAAAGTCAGTTGGAAGCAGAATTCAAGCTGAGGGAAGGGGGCTGTCATCCCCAGGACACAGACCTCACGCTGCGATGGGCAAAGCAGAAACTCCGGTGATCTGGGGACCACACCCTGCTCCGGCTTCACCAGGAGGTGATGAGACGGGAGGACTGTGTAAGAATCTGGCATTTGCTCCTTTATCTGCTTCTACTCTTGCTGGGACCTGACCCCCCAGTTCACACACACCTCATAGTGTGCACCGTGTCTGCCCTCCCTGGAAGGACAAGGCGCTCCCGAGTTCTCTAGAGCCTTCCGGCACAACAGGCAGCACCTAGGGAAGGGCGGGGTGAAAGTGGCCGGGTGAGGCCATCAGAGACGCACTCCAGACCGACAGCGCCAGGCGTCTGCACACCGAGAGCCCTGGGCCCTGGTTCTGGTTCTGACCAGTTCCTGAGAGGACAGGCACACCAGACCATCGTGCTGGATAACCCCCCCCCAGACCCTCTTTTCCTTTCTGGATTTCCCCGGCACTGCCTCTACCTGCCCTCTGTACCTTTAGGACATCCTGCTCACCCCCTGCAGGCTCACATGGGATTTCGATCCTGCGCGGTGCTGGGGGCCCGCGGGGCTGGTCCTGACGGACCCTCTCTGGGTTCTCACACAGCCCTGGCAGCATCTACCAAATGTGACTGCCCTTCTGTCTGCTTTGACGGGCAGGTCTTTCCAGAAGCTGGGGCTCTGCAGCTCAGATCATGTTTCACTCTTTTAAAAGAATCATGATATTCTACACGTGAAGCTAAGAAGAGACTGTACGTTAATACTGCATTTAAAATAAAACAGTCAGAGCTGGGGAAAGGAAGTTTGCCTCCCTCCGAGCCTGCAGCAGTCTGTCCTCACGGTAGCCTCTTCCAGAGGAACCAAGTTCCCCTTCCCCTCAGGTTGCAGAGCTTTCCAGACCAGACCACTGTTTCCCTCTGATTCACTCATTTAAGGCAGGCATGCGTGACGGGTGTGGTCCCGCGGTGGATTCCTGGGTGTCTGGGGGAAGTCCCTCCCTAGTGCAAGGTGGCTGGGCCAAGAGGCCTGGGTCCCTACCTGTCCTGCCTCCTGCAGGACGCCAGCCCTGGGGGGGCATAGGCCGGCACACCTGTGCAGAAGAGAGCGCTCCCAAAGTGGGCTGCGCTGGTGCGTTCACTGCTGGGTGTGATGGCTCCACTCTGCAGAGACCCACGGATCACCCCCGGGATTGTGGGATAAGATAGCCCACTCCATCAGGCTTCTGCCCAGACGTTATTGGTTCAAATGGTTTGTCGTTTGTGCTGCGGAATCTCTAAGGTGTTCTGCGGGAAGACGATGCTTCTGTCCAATCTGGATGCCTTCTCTTTTTTCTGTTGCCCATGGCTCTGGCTGATGTCTGGCCTTATTTAAGCAGACAGGGAGCAGCCGTTTGCGGGGCCCACGACACACGATGGAGCCTGTGTTCTAGGAAGAAACTGTATTCATTAGGGCATGGGGAAATGCGGACTCATGCTCCTGAAGGGCTTGAAACTAGTTACAAGCCTCTTTTCTCAGTGTGACTGCCCGGAGTGAGCCCTAAGAACGTGAGCCTAGACCTCGGGCTGAGGAGCCTGTCCCCACTTCCCCATCCTGGTGCTCAGGAGGGGGTCCACTTCGCCCCCCCAGCTCCTCCCCGCTGCTGGGACGCAGGGAGGGCGCCCCCCCCTCAGGGAGCCGGGGTCTTGCAGGGAGGGGGCGCGGGGAGCCGGGGATGGGGGGGGACCCTCGTGGAGCCGGCCCGCAGGGAGCGGGGGTCTCGCAG
>PITA01033206.1:0-13023 GCA_004023965.1 Spilogale gracilis | reverse complement strand
TGTGGGGATTCTCCTTCTCTCACTTATTTTCCTGTTCTTCTCCCAAGTCTCTCTGTCTCTCTGAAAGCTTTCCAAACCAGATCTCTCAGCTCAGCTCCTCTGTTTTCTCCAGGTGAGCAACTAGATCAGTCTGCACTCTGTGTGTGTGTGTGTGTGTGTGTGTGTGTGTGTGTGTCTGTGTCTGTGTCTGTGTCTGTGTCTGTGTGTGTGTCTGTGTGTGTCTGTGTGTCTGTATGTGTGTCTGGGGCAGAGTTGCAAAATAACCCACCAGACAACGCTAGATGCTTCCTTAGTGCAGAGAGAAAAAAGGACATGGTTACGCATCCATTAACAGTTTTGTCCCCATTACATACATTTTCATGATCATGAGCAAACCTGAGAGTGACATTTGTCGATGACCAGGTCTGGCGAGCACCTTGAGCTGGGCTCTGCATGTCAGAATTCTCTACGGTAGGTGGAGGAAATGGCCAAAGCGCATTCCAGGATCTCCCATGAAGAAGAGGAGTCTGTTTCCCACCTCTTGATCTGGAAGGGCCCCCGGGGCTGAGTTTGACCAACAAAATACGGAGGATGTGATGTTGTGTGAGTCCTGAGCCTCAGTCTCGGTCAGCGACGCAGCTTCTGCTTTCGTGGCTTTGGCAACATTGAGACGCCTGTGTGCAAGTCCAGGAGAGCCAGCTGGGGGAGAGGAGATGGTGGTCCAGTCGCCCCCACTGTCCAGCCGACAGCTGCCCAACGCCCAGGAGCTGAGCCGCCCGGCTGCCCACTGCACATAAGTGAGGCCAGTCAGGACCAAAAGAAATGAAATATTCGCTGGAGCCTGACCTCACATGCCAGTCCGCAGAACCATGAGCCAACACATGACTGCTGTTTCAAGTTACTAAGTGTTGGGGTAACCTGTTACATAGCAAAAACCAAACGGCAATATATGGTACCTCAAAATGTCAGGGTTCAAGGTTCTGCAGGAGGCATCTGAACCAGGGCCAGTCTGCCATGGCAAAGCAAGCTGCCATCTGTGGGTGTGGGGTACTCACAGGTCTCCCAAGGGACCCCTCCCCGGACTGGCCTGTCTGAGCCTCTGGAAGCGGCAGGAATGTTTTATTTGCTGCTTCTACAACCCTTTTACAAGCCAGTACAACCCTGGGTCAGTTTTGTTTCCATTCCTCCCTCTGGTCATTTCCCATTATCAAACATATCAAAAAGGAAAAATGGCTCATTTCTGCAAGTCAGCAAAGTGCTAGGGTTGGCCATTGGTAAGGTAGTTTCGTAGCAAAGACAGCTGCTGAGATTGCTGGATTCCATGGACTGCAGGCCTTCGGGATGCCTTTCCGGTAAGAAAAGCAGCCCAGGACCCAGGGCAGGAGGCAGCCCCATCCTCACCGACAAACATTAGGCCTTGACTGTCAAAGAGATTTTATGACATTCCCCTCAGTGGCATGATGAGAGCTGATGTGAAGGTCCTAGCTTCAGAGACTGCATCTTCCTCCCTCCACAAACGGCCGGGCTGACCCCTGAAATTCTCATTTTGTGTAATGAAAAGTACTCTGACATTTAAAAGTATACAATCTGTACAACAAAACCAAGATAAAGCTAAAAGGCAACAGACTGGTACATGTTTGCAAAGCACATGAGCTACAAAAGATTGGTGTCTAGAATATATAAAGAGTTTCTACAAGTCACTAACAAAAGGATGCACGAAGGCCCTAAACAACTCACAGATGTGTTCACTTGAATGGCCAATAAACACATGACAAGGAGCTCAGCCTTATCAGGAGCCAGGGAGAGGTAAACAGCAAGCAATTATAAGACACCAACTCACTCCCTACCAGGTAGGAGAAGAGCACAGAGAGGAGCACAAATTGGCACAGACACTTTGGTAAAAAATTCGGGGACACTTAGTAAATGTGAAGAAGCACATACCCTAAAACCCAGCCATTCCACAGCCCAGCTCTAAAAACAAAACAAAACAAAACAAAACAAAACTTCTCACACATGTGCACAGATGACATGCCCAAGGGGAGTCCACAGTGGTACTGTTTATAGTAGCCAAAAATTGGAAACCACCTAAATATCCATTTAGAGGGAAAATAATAAATAAATCATGGTATATTCCTACAATGGAATTCTATACCCATCTTAGAATGAATGGATTAAATTTGCATGTATCATCATGAATAAAGTATAATGTTGATATAAAAAGCAAATTGTAAGTTATTTAGTTTATATAAAATGTTAAAACCCCCCAAATAGTCCAGGATATATTATAAAAGTACAAAATCATGGACCATCTGCCAACATCAGAAGAGAGTCACCTCTCGGGAGGAAGGAAGGGGACAGGGGTGGATGAACAAGGGTCTTCAGCAGTATCAAGAGCATTTTCTTTCTTTAGAAAAGAAAGAATCAGGGGCACCTGGGTGGCTCAGTTGGTTAGGCGACTGCCTTCGGCTCAGGTCATGATCCTGGAGACCCGGGATCGAGCCCCACATCGGGCTGCCTGCTCGGCGGGAGGCCTGCTTCTCTCTCTCTCACTCCCCCTGCTTGTGTTCCCTCTCTGGCTGTATTTCTCTCTGTCAAATAAATAAGATCTTAAAAAAAAAAAGAAAGAATCAAAAGAAATGGGCAAACACCAACACTCGTTTAACCGGGTGACAGATGCACAACTGCTTGCAATGTTATTCTCAATACTTTTCACTCATTCTTCCCACAAGTATTTATTGAGCACCTGCTGGGTGTCAGGCACTGCCCTAAGCCCTGGGGACACAGCTGTGAATGAGACACAAGGACTGACCTCCCGGAACTGGCATTAGTGAGGATGGGCTGACATTGAATGACTGAGTCTGACTTATTAAATTATTGGATGGTGATAAGAAAAATAAAGCAAGGTACGTCGATACAGAATAGAGGCATCAAGAAAAGGGGGAAGAGGGTTGAAAATGGAAAGCCACGAAAAACATGGCGGAAAAAGAGATGTTAGAATCAAAACCTGCAGGGAGAAGAGAGTGAGCCTCAAGATGGCCGGGGAGAACCTCCCAGAAAGAGGAATGGCAGGTGTGAGGGTTCAAGGCTGGGACAGTGCCTCCAAGGAAGGACGGAGCAGAAGCAGAGGCAGGAGATGCATCCAAAAGGTAACGGGGCAAGATGGGAGTGACACAAATTGTTTAAATAGTTGATAATTTTTGACAGAGAAAGGAAGAAAGGGATAGAAAGAGAGAGCTTTCCAAATTACATCTGGTTGTATGCAAAAAAAAAACTACAATTAGAAAGTATGAGAGACTGGACTGAGAAACAAATTGAGGGTTTTAAAAGGGGAGAGGGTGGGGGGATGGGGAGCCTGGTGGTGGGTATTAAGGAGGGCACAGATCGCACAGGGCACTGGATGTGGGGCATAAACAATGAATCTCAGAACACCGAAAAAATAAAATAAATTATTATTAAAAAATGAAGAATAGGGCACCCGGTGGCTCAGTAGGTTAAAGCCTCTGCCTTCGGCTCAGGTCATGATCTCAGAGTCCTGGGATGGGGATCGAGGCCCGCATCGGGCTCTTTGCTCAGCAGGGAGCCTGCTTCCTCCTCTCTCTCTCTGCCTTTCTGCCTACTTGTGATTTCTCTGTCAAATAAATAAATAAAATCTTTATTTAAAAAATTAAGAATAAAATAAAATAAAATAAAATAAAATAAAATAAAATAAAATAAAATAAAATAAAAACTCGATGAAGTCCCCAAAACTTTTAATTCTCAGCTAAGCACATTGACATTTCAAGAGCAGGATAGAGCTGCAGTCCCCGCTCTGCCACATCCTGGAGTTGCCCGAGGAGCTTGAAAACCTCTCATTGCCTAGGATACACCCTGAAAGCTTAGATCAGACCCTCTGGAGTTGGAGTCAAGCAGATAGATGCTAAAGACACTTTGGGGATCCCAGCGTGTGGTATCCCTAACTTCATGGACTGTGGATCCCTCCTTATTTTTATTTTATCTTTCACAAACTTTTCCAATCACAGGATTAGGTTTCCCAACAAAATATAGGTTCATGAGCTGTGACTCTGTTGTTTTGTTTTGTTTTTTTTAAAAACCTGCTTTTAATTTATTTATTTAATAAATATTTATTTTATTTTATGTTTTACTGTGTTATGTTAGTCACCATAAAATACACCATCAGTTTTTGATGCAATGTTCCACGATTCATTGTTTATATACAACACGCAGTGCTCTACACAATACATGCCCTCCTTAATACCCACCACCAGGCTCACCCATCTCCCCACTCCTGCTCTCTGAACCCCTCAGTTTGTCTCTCAGAGTCCACAGTCTCTCATGATTCATCTCCCCCTCCAATTTCCCCCAATTCACTTTTCCTTTCCTTCTCCTAATGTCCTCCATGTTATTCCTTATGTGCCACAAGTAAGTGAAACCATATGATAATTGACTTTCTCTGCTTGGCTTATTTCACTCAGCATAATCTCTTCCAATGCAGTCCTGTTGATGCAAAAGGTGGGTATTCATCCTTTCTGATGGAGGCGTAATATTCCATTGTAAATATGACTTTATCCATTCATCTGTTGAAGGGCACCTTGGCTCTTTCCACAGTTTGCCAATTGTGGCCATTGCTGCAATGAACATTGGGGTACATATGGCCCTTCTTTTCACTACATCTGTATCTTTGGGGTAAATTCCCAGTAGTGCAATTGCAGGGTCATAGCGTAGCTCTATTTTTAATTTTTTGAGGAATCTCCACACTGTTTTCCAAAGTGGCTGCATCAACTTACATTCTCACCAACAATGTAAGAGGGTTCCCCTTTCTCCACAGCCTCTCTAACATTTGTTTCTTGTCCTGTTAATGTTTGACATTCCAGCTGGTGTAAAGTAGTATCTCAATGTGGTTTTGATTTGAATTTCCCTGATGGCTAATGATGACGAACATTTTTTTCATGTGTCTGCTAGCTATTTGTATGTCTTCATTGGAGAAGTATCTGTTCGTGTCTTCTGCCCATTTTTTGACATGATTATCTGTTCCCTGCACGGCAAAGGAAACAGTCAACAAAACAAAGAGGCAACCCACGGAATAGGAGAAGATATTCGCAAATAAAGAACTTCTCAAATTCAACACCCAAAAAACTGGTTTTTAAAACACAGCATATTCCCAGTCATTAAATAAAATCTGGGTGAAGCACTTAAAACAGTGCCCTATGGCATACCATAAGACCTCAGGGAATAGATATTACTATTAATGTTGTTGTTATTTATACATTAGCATGAAGAAGTTATCTGCTCTGCTCCTAAAAATAGGAACATTGGTAGAGTCCTAGAATATGCCTCCTGGCTTTATATGTTTTCAGGTCAAAAGACCTTGGTTGAAAGGTGAGGGAACACAGGTTCAGAATAGTGAAGCAACCAGCCCAAGGTCACACAGCTCGTCAGAGGCAGAACCCAGGCTATATGCATGGCTGTCACCCACCCATGACTTTATAAGATCTTTTTGTTCTTCCCTGATATGTAGAGGTCATTTTGAATTTTAGTATTCTGTAAAGAAACACAGAAGTAAGAGAACCAGATGCTCTTCTAGGTTCCTCTGGAAAAACGGATCTTTCCCCTTCTCTGGGCTTCCACAAGTCTTTGTACCCCCCTCCACGTCACTTGACAGCCAGGGTTAGGATTCAGCTGACAGGCAGGGACTAAGGCAGCCTCCCCTGTATACATCCAAGCACCAAGGCACTAAATCCTTCTGTGTGTACAGCATGGGCTGTGGATTTGCTGGGAATGTTACCCTCCCTAGTGAGGGGGACGAGGAGGCAGAGAGGCAGTGCATCCCAGAGGTTAAGAAGGGGAGCCCGGAGGCGGAGACCCAGGGTTGGAATCCAAGGTTGTGGTCTTTGGTTGCTGTGTGACCCTGGAGGATTTTCTGGACCTCTCTGTGCCTCCATCCTCTTATCTGTAAATCAAAGGCAGTAACAGTATCTTCCGTACAGGGTAGAGAGGAGTAATACACGCAAAGTTTCTAGTGCTCTCCATACCTAAGCACTAAATAAATGTTAGCTGTTAGTGTCGTGTTACGGTTAAAAACTGACCAGCCTAAATGCACAGAGATGGAGCACAGATCCCTGGTTGCCAGGGGCTGGTGGGAGGGACGGGGAGAAGGAGGAGTGACTGTTTAATGGATATAGTGCTTCCTTTCGAGGTGATAAAATGTTTTAGAACGAGACAGAGATGGGGGTTGTGCAACATTATGAATGCATTAAATGCCACTGAAATGTTCACTATAAAGTGGCTAATTTTATGTTATGTGAATTTCACCTCAATGACAACAACGAAAGTTTTGAAAAAAGAAAACTAGCCAACCTGTCTTCCCATCCCAATTTACCATGTTCTAACCAAATCTCTGCTACTCGTCTGTCAAAAGGAATGATAATAAGACCTTGACCATAAGTCACACGTGAGAGGTAAAGCAGGTAATTATATAAAGTAGACCATGCACTTGTCACATAGTGAATGATAAAGAAATGACACCGATTAGTCTTTGAGTTTAAGGGCTAAAGCAGTAAGCACCTTGGAAATGACCATCTCTGCCTTTTCACGGAGGGGACGGACGCATGCCCCCTCATTGGAGGACTGTCAAAGCACACTTCAGGGGCAGTCTCCAAGATCAACCGTCCGAGATTCATCTGGGAAATCCATGCTCTACAAGTCAAAAATACTCATCCTTCACTGCTTTAGAATACTCAATAAGTGATTTAGCAAATATGTGACATAAACCTGTTGATTTATGCAACAAACATGTTACTAAATAGAGGGATTTCTGTCCTACTCTACTCAGATACCAGGAAACATTTCCTACTCCAACATTTGAAGTCATGGCTCCAACACCTTTGGTGGAGATCGTCCCAGCAGAAGGAATTTCTTACATGCTGTCTATGTGCAGTTTTGTTTAAAAAGAAGTCACCCAGAAAAAAAAAAAAAAAAAAGAAGTCACCCAGGAATTTCTATAACACCTGTTCTGGCCTTGGGGAGGAGGGCGGCTTTAATTAAAGAGACAAGTGTCTACATCATCCTCTAGAATTTGGTCAAATTGCAACAGAAGGATGGGAAGAAAAAAAAAACGCACAGAGAAATATTTAAGATCTAAATCATAAAGCCAACAAAAAAGACAGAAATATTATAAATGGAAGGCCAGGTGCGCTATTTCCAAATTATGCTGAACTGAGCCCAAATCCCTAATGTCTCGTTTTGTACCGGCTATCCAAACAGATGTCTTAGCCTTCAGAAAAAAATTACTAAAAATGGAAGTACAAATCCTCGCTGAGCTGTTGCTTTGCCCAAACCTCCTGCCAGCATTAAAACCATCAGCAACAGACGGAAGTTGGAGCAGAATGCCAGACTGTGTCATGAAACTTTTCTTGCTCACCTACTACGTATCAGGAAACAGGCTAAAAAAGTTAACATTGTGAGTCCACTTAATTCTTAAAATAAGTCTGTGAGGTAGAACTTATTAGTTTTTTCAAGGAGACGAGCTCAAAGCCCACAGCCCACACATGGGCATGTGACCCACACAGTCATATAGGGTCTGCACTTGGTTTCACGATCCATTGTCATCTGTTTTCAAATGCTTAATTTTTGAATGAGAGCCCTTTATTTTTATTTTGCACTGTGTCCTGCAAGTTACATCACAGGTCCTGTCACCAGACGTGGTGACATTTCCACAGGCCCACCCCATGGACCAAGGCACTAGGATTGACCCCTGTGGTGGCTAGTCTGTCTCTCATGCCAGAGATCCAGGCTTGCAGGAAGGATAAAAGGAAAGGAAATGATGGAGTGACAGTTTACAATGAGCCAGGAACTCAGGAGGGACTCTAGGCTAAGGTTATGGCCCACGGGCCGAAGCTGGCTCAACCACCTGAGTTTTACAACCCACAAGCTAAGAAAGTTAAATAATTGGAGAGCAAGAAACTTTAATATTTCATGACACGTGAATATTGCATGAAATTCAAATCTCAGTGTCCATATGGAAAGTTTTATTGGAACATAGCCACGCGTGTTCACTTACAGATCACCTATGGCTGCTTTCAGCTACTGTTGGGTGTTACAGAAGAGACCATATGGCCCAGTAATCTAAAATATTTGCCATCTTTCCCCTTACGGAAAGGATTCATCAACCCCTGTTCCAGATGTTTGATGAGTGCATGAACGCATGAGCAAATGGTTTTAGGAAATCATTGTTAGTATTATATTTATACAATACCAGTGCAGCTTAATTAAAAGTCCACAACTCAGAAATAGTACCTAATCCCTCAGAAATACCAAAACGTTTTAGAAAGTGGATGATTTAAATTCCAAATCTCTTTCATTTCCCATCTATGGTTTGTTGGTTGCAAATATGGCCCCCGTTCTTCCCCTCTCCCCGTCTGTGCCCCTTGTAGCTCCTCCCACGATGGGTGCAATTGAGTTCCTTGCCCTCAGAGCCCAGGCTGCACTTGCGACTTCCTTTAGCCAAAAGAAGTGAGAGAAGTGAGGAGGTGCCAAATTGGAGCCCAGGTTTCAAGAAGCCTATGGGCTTCCACTTGCTCTCCGGGAAGTCTGTCTGAAAGAGCTCCCTGAGAAAAAAGCAGGGCTCACCCACTGAGGAATGAGAGCCCCCATGCAAAGGAGACGAGGCAGCTTATTCTTCCCTGCTGAGGCCCCAGCTAGAGCCCACCCGCAGCAGCGAGGTCACCCACTGACCTGTGCTTGCCCACAGACATGGAAGGGAGCCCCACCAAGCACAGCCCAGATCAGCAGAAACTTCTAGTCAATCCATAGACTTGTAGTCCAAAAATATGTGTTTATTGTGAGATGCAACTGTGCCTTTGGGTTGTGCACATGCAGGACTGTTGGGCCACTGGGTGACTGATACACCATCCCTTTGCTATCGACTCATGTGCATTTTCCCTCCCCACTGCCATTTGTAGAGGAGCAGTAGCAATGAACATTTATCAAGCCGTAATAATAAAAGCAATAAGAACTGCCCTGGACATTTACTACACACCAGACAATGTGCTAAAATTTTTCCCAAATCTTCTTATTTAAACCTCACAACAGTCTTGGCAGGTTACCTACTGTAGGCAGCTTCTAGGACGGCGCTTAGTGGCATCTGCTTCCTGGTATTCACGCCCTTACATAATCTCCTCCCCTGGAGTGTTGGCCAGGACCAGGGACTTCCGCAAAGATGATAGGATGGCACTTGTGAGATCGGGTTATAAGAAGACGATGGCATCCATCTTGTTCGCCCACTCTTGCTCTTCCTAGCTCACTCTGATGGAAGCAGCTGCCACACTGTGGGCCGCCCCGTAGAGAACCTCGTGGGAAGGAACTGAGGGAGGTCTCCCACCATAGCCGATGGGAAACGGGCTTTCAATGTAGCCAGCCAGGAGAAAGCGGATCCTATTACCAACTCCATGATAATTAGCGGATTCTCCCCCTCAGTCCAGTCTCAAGATGGCCACAACCTCAACTGGCGCCTTCATTACAACCTTGTGAAGAACCCTGAGTCAGACACCCGACCCAAAGAGAAGGACAAAGCGTGGAGGTTCAGCCAACTCGCCTACATTACATAGCTGCCTCTGGAGGCCATGTTCATACTCACTGCTGGTTGCCCTCTGCTTCCAGACACATGAATGCTATTCCCTTTCTCTCTCCAGCCCCTGTGCCTCTCACCTTCACTTCCTGTTCCTCTTGGCCTCATTGCCTTCTCTGGTCCCATTCTTCCTCTGCCTTTAGTTTTCTCTGTATGTGTTTGCTGCCCTCAATGGAGTTCTTGTCTCAACCTTTCCTTCACCCATCCTTTCTCCCCCCTCCCTTCCTCTTTCCAGGCCCCCACAACCCAAAGGACCATGTTTTCAGGTAAGACAGCCTCTATGAGGGCTCTTGGCTACTGGTGTTCAAAAGCATCAACTAGAACGACAACTTTATGAGATGACACTTGAGAAATAAACTAGCCAAACGCCCCCTCTCTGCAGTTCACATGGGGGAAATTCTGGTTACCTGATGTTATGAGACATAATAGCTTTTTTCCTGTTCATTAACTAATGTCCCCAATATCTGTAAGCTCCAACAAGGCAAAGACTGACTTTTTCACTAATCTGACCATAGAGTTGAGGGTCCATATATGGGCTCTCCACTCTGTTCCATTGATCTTTGGGTCTGTTTTTGTGCCAGTACCATGCTGTCTTGAAATCAGGCAACATGATCCTCTCAGCTTTGTTTTTCTTTTTCAACATTCCCTTAGTGATTTGGGGTCTTTTCTGGTTCCATATAAATTTTAAGATTGTTTGTTACAGCAATTTGAAAAATGCCACTGGTATTTTGATCAGAATGGCATTGAAAGTATAGATTGCTCTGGGAACCATAGACATTTTTTTAAAGATTTTATTTATTTATTTTTAACTTTTAATAATTTATTTTATTTTTTCAGTGTTCCAAGATTAATTGTTTATGTGCTACACCCAATGTTCCATGCAGTTCATGCCCTCAATACCCACCATCAGGCTCACCCATCCTCCCACCCCCTCCCTTCCAAAACCCTCAGTTCATTTCTCAGAGTCCAAAGTCTCTCATGCTTCATCCCTCTGTCTAATTTACCCTAGTTCACATTTCCTTTCCTTCTCCCACTGTCCTCCATGTTACTCCTTATGCTCCACAAGTAAGTGAAACCATATGATACTTGACTCTAAAAAATATATATATTTTATTTATTTACTTGACAGAGAGAAACACAGCCAGAGAGGGAACACAAGCAGCGGGACTGAAAGAGGGAGAAGCAGGCTTCCCACCGATTGGGAAGCCCAATGTGGGGCTCGATCCCAGGTCTCCAGGATCACGACCTGAGCCGAAAGCAGTCACTTCACAAACTGAGCCACCCAGTCGCCCCAGATACTTGACTTTTTAACAATGTTTATTCTTCTGATCCATGAGCATGGGATGTTTTTCCATCTTTTTGTGTCTTCTACAATTTCTTTCATGATGTTCTGTAGTTCCTTGGGTATAGATTCTTCACCTCTTTGGTTAGGTTTATTCCAAGGTAGCTTATGGTTTTTGGTGTTCTTGTAAATGGAATCAATTCTTTAACTTCCCTTTCTACAGTTTCATTGTTAGTGTATAAGAAAGCAACTGATTTCTGTACATTGATTTTTGTATCCTGCCACATTACTGAATTGCTGTATGAGTTCTAGTAATTTAGGGGTGGAGTCTTCTGGGTTTCCCACATAAAGTATCATGTCATTTGGGAAGAGACAGAGTTTGACTTTTTTGCCAATTCGAATACCTTTTATTTCTTTTTGTTGTCTGTTGTCTAAAAACAGATAATCATGCCAAAAAATGGGCAGAAGACATGAACAGACATTTCTCCAATGGATACATACAAATGACCAGTAGATACATGAAAAAAATGCATCATCATTAGCCATCAGGGAAATTCAAATCAAAACCACACTGAGATACTACCTTCACCATTTAAAATGGCAAAGATTAGCAAGATAGGAAACAACAAATGTTGGAGAGGATGTGGAGGAAGGGGAACCCTCTTACACTATTGAAGGCAATGTAAGTTGGTGCAGCCACTTCTGAAACAGTGTGGAGATTCCTCAAAAAATTAAAAACAGAGCTACCCTGTGACCTGGTAATTGCACTACTGGGTATTTTACCCCAAAGATTCAGATGTAGTGAAAAGAAGGGTTATATGCATTCCAACGTTCATAGCAGCAATGTCCCCCATAGCCAAACTGTGGTAAGAGCTGAGATGCCCTTCATCCGATGAATGAACAAATAAGATGGGATCCATATATACAATGGAATATTACTCAGCTATCAAAAAGGATGAATACCCACCTTTTGCATCAACACGGATGGGACTGGAGAAGATTATGCTGAGTGAAATAAGTCAAGCAGAGAAAGTCAATTATCATATGGCTTCACTTACTTGTGGAACATAAGGAATAACATGGAAGACATTAGGAGAAGAAAGGGAAAAGTGAATTGGGGGAAACCAGAGTGGGAGACGAAGTACGAGAGACTGTGGACTCTGAGAAACAAACTGAGGGTTTTAGAGGGGAGGGCTGGGGAGATGGATGAACCTGGTGGTGAGTATTGTATATAAACAATGAATCTTGGAACACTGCATCAAAAACTAATGATGTATTTTATGGTGACTAACATAAGACAATAATTAATTAATTAATTAATTAGACCAAAGTAGCACAGCCAGTAAGTGACAGAGCAAATACCTGAACTCATGTCTCCCTGGTCTCAGAGCCTGTTCTCTTTGATCCACGTGTCAACCTATAGGTTTCTAGAATGGCACTCTGCACCCAGGGATTAGAATCTTTACCTCCTATGACCTGGTTTCCCAACAACTAGCCCGGGCAACCAGAAATGTTATGTTGGTCCTTCTATGACGGCTTTGGAGACATAGTCAGATGTCTCAGCAGCACTCCTGGTTGGTCACAAACAAGCAAATCCCATAGGGATACAGGACTGGGGTTGAGAAGAGGTAGGAGTTGCATTACAAGCCAGTTCACCCAATTACTAACTGCATGGTCTTGAGAAACTTACCTAACACTCTGTGCCTCGATTTCCTCATGGGGGACGTGGGGATAATACACAGACCTAAATTCAGGGTTCTGAATTCTGGAAGAATCGAGTGAATCGACACCTGTGAGATGCCCCCAGAGAGTCTGACTCATCATAAACGCTCACTAAAACTAGAAGAATTAGTTTCTCTTTGAACATCTGCCCCACAATCCAGTTAAGTATGTCCCTTTTTCTGAATGAACAAACTACCTTAGAAAATGTAAGTGAAGGGTGGGTCAAGATGGCGGAAGGCCAGGTGACCGCATTTCAGGGAGTTCCCTGAAGAGAGCTGAATTCCAACAAAAAAACCACTACAAGACCACCGTGAACACCTATGAAACCAGCCTGAAATGTGATATTTCCCACTTCTGGACCGCCACGAGAGACAAAGAACATCGGCAAAAAGGTAGAAACAAATTGGAGGGTCTGGAG